>SJYA01002612.1:522596-579490 GCA_006410615.1 Neotragus moschatus | reverse complement strand
CCCAAGGACTGGTGAGCCTAGGGCGCTACCATCTATGGGGTCACACAGAGTCGGACACGACTGAAGCGACTTAGCAGCAGCAGCAGCAAACAGCTTTAAGTCCACGAGGTGCTTGCATGTGTTTGCTCATCATGAACATCCAGATGCAGAGCTCCAACTCCATCCTTACACAGTGAGCTGTTCTGCGTTCCTCTTTGAGGACAAAAGTCCTCAGCGGCATATGCAGTTTCTTTCTCTTGGTAGTTGGGGCTCTGTTCTCTGTGTTGACTTATGGCACCAAGAATGTGGGACCACTTTTCAGAAAGTCAGGGGGCTCCATCCTTTCTTTCTCAATCTACACATCATCAAACGTGTCCCACAGTTTTAATCCTACCTGTAAGTTGATGACTCCCAAACTTGAATCTCTACTCCAGACTTCCCTTGAAATCCAAACCAACATATCTATCTTCCTCCTAGACAATCTCTATTCAAATGTCCAAGAGGTAAATTGAAACTTAGTTTGCCCCAACTGAGTTCACCATCTTGCTCAGACTCGTTTTCCCTAAATAACACAATAAAACACTTTTGAATTTGGCATCTCATGTAAAGATTTCACCCAGTTAATTTTCTCTCCCTCACTCTCTTCTCTCTGTTTCAAGTCATTTTCAAATCCAGTTTATTTTACTATCTAAATTATAAGTTTTTCCATCTGAGGCAATCATGCAATGAGTAGCAACCTGATGAAATCATTGAAAATAAGAATAAGGAAATAGAAGAAAAAATATTGTAAAATAAGGTTCTATAGGGTTTACAGCAAGATCCTTATTTCATTCTTGATATTTGTAGTTAGTGGCTTCTCTTATTTTTCTCCTTGGTCATTGTGGTTAGGGTTATTCAACTTTGTTATCTTTTAACAGAATCAGCAGTTCATTTCAACAATTTTCTCTACTGTTTTTCTCTTTACAGACTCATTGATTGCTGCCCTGCATGCTTCTCTCTGGAATCATTTTCCTTCAACCTGAAGAACTTCCATTAATTACTTTTGTAGTATGTATCTGCTACTAACAAATTTTCTCCTTTTTTTTTCTTCCCTGCCACCTCATGTGAAGAGTTGACTCATTGGAAAAGACTTTGATGCTGGGAGGGATTGGGGGCAGGAGGAGAAGGGGATGACAGAGGATGAGATGGCTGGATGGCATACTGACTCGATGGATGTGAGTCTGAGTGAACTCGGGAGTTGGTGATGGACAGGGAGGACTGGCGTGCTGCAATTCATGGGGTCGCAAAGAGTCGGATACGACTGAGTGACTAAACTTGAACTGAACTGAAAAACTTCTTTATTTTACATTATTTTGAAGGATATTTTCACTACATATAAAATTCTAAGAGTCACTGGGTTTGAAATTCTCAATTTTTTTTTCCTTTTAATATTAAAGATGTCAGTCATTGTCTTCAGGCTTCTATAGTTTCTGGTGAAGTTAAGTACATTTCTAACTTTTCTTTTGTAGATAATGTGTAGTTTTGCTCTTACTACCTCTAAGAAGTTATCTTTACTTGGTTTTCAGATATTTGATTACAGTTGCCAGACATGGCTTTGTGTTTATTTTGCAGTTTGGTAAGCTGCTTGAATCTGTGGCCTGAATTCCTTCACCAATTTTGGAAATTCTTTGACCATTATCTCTTCAAATACTTCCTGATTCTTCATAGGTCTTATAAGGTCTTATTATATGCTGGACGTTACACATAAGAAAATCATAGAAACTAAAATCAGTGTTACTTTCAACAGAAGATAGCTTGCTCTTTCCTCGGTTGGGCAGATAGGATGTGGGGCAGACTACCTTGATCTACTCAGGAACTGAGCAAGACTGGCGTTCAGTGACATCTTTAATTAGACAAAGTCTTCCTCTAATTACGAATTTCTTCAGAAAAGACTTGTGATGTATTTGTAGCTTTGCCTTCATTCTAGTGGGGCTTTGTCTTCCAAGCACCTGTTACCAAGTGAGACTGTGGGACATTTCTATGAACTCTTTCTAGCCCAGTCTTCTAGCCCACCATGCCCCCTCAACAATTAGCAAACATCCCACAAGGGAAACCAGCCCTGCATCTGGGGTACTTATAGATTCTAATCTGTCATACCTGCCTATGTGTGAGGTTCTCCACTGATTTCCCTTCCCCCTAGAAGAATCCCCTGCTTACGCCACCCCAATCTTCAGCCTTGCCTAGACTTGACAGATGCTTCCAGAGGAGTGAACAGTTGGCCACCTCAGCTCATCTAGGAAGGGCTCCTCCATCTCTGTAAATTTAATTCTTGGCTTCTATTTAAAAAAATATTTTTAAAAATTTATGTATGTTTTGAGCTGTTTCAGTGGAGGTTATGGCTTTCTGCCACCTACTATATCCTACCTGGTAGCAGAACTCAAAAAATTTTATTGGTTACTAGAAAAATATTAAGCTCCTCAGTCTGACAACCAAAACATCACAATCCTAACCTATGTTTTTGGAATTAGACACCAATTACTCAGATCCTGAAATTCTCTGGACCACACCATGTTCACTGAATACCCTTTTATTTTTCTGGCTCTATGACTTTTTGCTCATCTCATCCTAGCTTTTAGGATGTCCCTCCTCTTTCCATACATCAATACTTACTAGTCTCTGATGCATTCTCAGACTAGCCTGCAGTGATAGATATCACTTGTTCAGTCTAAATTTTTGAAGCACTAATTGTTTCATAAATTTTCTAGTGAATCATTCCCCCCTCCTTTCACTTATTTCTTATATGACTATTTAATTTTTCATGCTATATTGCTCTTTTTTTCCCCTCAACTGTAAAGTTTCTAAATGTCAACAACCCTGCTCCATTCAGATCTCTCTTCCTTGTAGTGCCTGGCACACAGAAGAGTAATCCCTAAAAAGTATTTATCAAATCAAATACTGACCTATTTTCTTTATGTACAGTTTAGTCTGAATAAGTTTCTAAACCAAGGCTGCTGGGGGCAGATATATTTCTGTCTAAGAGCCACCAGTGCCATAGAGCCACATCTCCAGAATCTAGATGACGCCCCTCTCACCATCTTGTAGTTTTTTGTTTTTAATTATATCCCATTTCCATCTGCCCTCTATTCTCTAGCTGTTAGGTTATAGTGAGAGGCTCTTCCCATTCTGATTCCTCTTCAGCTACAGATCTGTCCTTATGGAGGGACCTACAGAGCCTGCAGTGTGGTCATCACACGGGATGGTAACATGTCCCCTTGGGCCATAGGTTTTCTTAGGCTCATGCCCCCAACCCGGAAATACAAGGATAAGTTTTCCTCACTAGGAAAGATCAGGAGAGAAGAGGCCAGAAGGAACCCAGGAATCCTCAACATTGGGTTATGGGAGTAGAAGTACATGGATCTATAGGAAGCCCAGGTAATGAGAAGCCAGAACTAGTATTGGATGTGTGAGTGTGTGTGCGTATGTTACATGTAAATAGTCAAAGGCATCCAGGATTATCAATATTATTGTATTTTAAGTGAACTTTACGGAGGAAAAAAAAGAAAATCTTACTATGGTTGTTTAAAAGACCCAGTACAAACATTTCACAAGTTTTATGTCAAATTATTATGTAATACCTGCCTCTTGAGAAATCAGTATGCAGGTCAGGAAGCAACAGTTAGAACTGGACATGGAACAACAGACTGGTTCCAAATAGGAAAAGGAGTACGTCAAGGCTGTATATTGTCACTCTGCTTATTTAGCTTATATGCAGAGTACATCATGAGAAACGCTGGACTGGAAGAAACCCAAGCTGGAATCAAGATTGCTGGGAGAAATATCAATAACCTCAGATATGCAGATGACACCAGTCTTATGGCAGAAAGTGAAGAGGAACTAAAAAGCCTCTTGTTGAAAGTGAAAGACGAGAGTGAAAAAAGTTGGCTTAAAGCTCAACATTCAGAAAACGAAGATCATGGCATCCGGTCCTATCACTTCATGGGAAATAGATGGGGAAACAGTGGAAACAGTGTCAGATTTTATTTTGGGGGGCTCCAAAATCACTGCAGATGGTGACTGTAGCCATGAAATTAAAAGATGCTTACTCCTTGGAAGAAAAATTATGACCAACCTAGATAGTATATTCAAAAGCAGAGACATTACTTTGCCAACTAAGGTCCGTCTAGCCAAGGCTATGGTTTTTCCAGTAGTCCTGTATGGATGTGAGTGTTGGACTGTGAAGAAAGCTGAGCGCCGAAGAATTGATGCTTTTGAACTGTGGTANACATCATGAGAAATGCTGGAATGGAAGAAACCCAAGCTGGAATCAAGATTGCTGGGAGAAATATCAATAACCTCAGATATGCAGATGACACCAGTCTTATGGCAGAAAGTGAAGAGGAACTAAAAAGCCTCTTGTTGAAAGTGAAAGACGAGAGTGAAAAAAGTTGGCTTAAAGCTCAACATTCAGAAAACGAAGATCATGGCATCCGGTCCTATCACTTCATGGGAAATAGATGGGGAAACAGTGGAAACAGTGTCAGATTTTATTTTGGGGGGCTCCAAAATCACTGCAGATGGTGACTGTAGCCATGAAATTAAAAGATGCTTACTCCTTGGAAGAAAAATTATGACCAACCTAGATAGTATATTCAAAAGCAGAGACATTACTTTGCCAACTAAGGTCCGTCTAGCCAAGGCTATGGTTTTTCCAGTAGTCCTGTATGGATGTGAGTGTTGGACTGTGAAGAAAGCTGAGCGCCGAAGAATTGATGCTTTTGAACTGTGGTACTGGAGAAGACTCTTGAGAGTCCTTTGGACTGCAAGGAGATCCAACCAGTCCATTCTGAAGGAGATCAGCCCTGGGATTTCTTTGGAAGGAATGATGCTGAAGCTGAAACTCCAGTACGTTGGCCACCTCATGGGAAGAGTTGACTCATTGGAAAAGACTTTGATGCTGGGAGGGATTGGGGGCAGGAGGAGAAGGGGAGGACACAGGATGAGATGGCTGGATGGCCTCACAGACTCGATAAATGTGAATCTGAGTGAACTCCGGGAGTTGGTGATGGACGGGGAGGCCTGGAGTGCTGCAATTCATGGGGTCACAAAGAGTCGGACACGACTGAGCGACTGAACTGAATTGAACTGATTATGTAATATATTATCTTCTATGCATACCAATTAATATATATCTTAGTAATTACTATATGCTGTATTAGATTATAAAAATATATTTGTTCTCTGTATATGAAACTCTTTGTGAAAGTTACTCAGTCGTGTCTGACTCTTTGTGACCCTACAGTCCATAGAATTCTCTAGGCCAGAATACTGGAGTGAGTAGCCTTTCTCTTCTCCAGGGGATCTTTCCAAAACAGGTCTCCCACATTGCAGATGGATTCTTTACCAGCTGAAAGACAAGGGAAGCCCAGAATACTGGAATGGGTAGCCTATCCCTTCTCCAGCAGATCTTCCTGACCCAGCAATCGAACTGGGGTCTCCTGCATTGCAGGCAGATTCTGTACCAACTGAGCTATCAGGGAAGCCCTGATATGTTCACTGTATGTGTTGTCTTAAAAATTTGTTCCTTGTATGGTATCTTATATGGCCACAGCTTAAAAAAACAAAAACAAAGAACACTATTCCTGATCTCTCTACTGAGCTGACTTATAGATCATAATATACTAATTCCATATACTGTGTTGTTTAGTCATTCAGTCTTAGAAAGAGTGACTCTTTTGTGACCCCATGGACTGTAGCCCACCAGGCTCCTCTGTCCATGGGATTTCCCAGGCAAGAATACTGGAGTGGGTTGTCATTTCCTTTTCCAGGGAATATACACTTTACTTACCCATTAAACTGCTAAGAGTGATGTTTAAAGAATAAGCGTGTATTCAGTTATTATCTATTTAAAATATAAATCATTACTGTTATTGTGGATGGCATCACTTTTATAAAAAAGTTTCATATTAGGACACAGCCATTCAGTTATATCACATATGAGTGAAGAGATTGTAAGCCTAAATATGCAATTACATTATTAACAAAAAATATAGAAATGGTATGAACTAACCAGTTAGCCTATTGTTGGAAAATAAAGATCTGCTCAAAGCAATAGTGTTGTAAGACCAGACTGATTTCTGGGAAGAAGCTGGTCACACATTGTCCAGCCCCTTCCTCCCTGCAGTTGGTTGCCAGCAGGTAGAAGGTATTCCATCCTGGAAAGCCTAGAGGAGCAGGTGGCCTGTGAAGATCCAACATTGTCTGACTGGGTGAACACACCTGTTTTATTCTGAAGTTCAGTATCAGGGACCATCTGCTAACAGAGGTAAGTGTCATCCTCTATCCCAGCCTTTATCAGTGTAAAAGGCCATATTTTGGTTCTCTCTCTGATAAGTCTTTTGGTAGGTTCAGAACTTGAATGGTGAAGAGGGTTGCTATTTATTTGACGTTCTCAAAGGCTGCAGTATGCTCCGTAGTTTCATACTGGGAGGAAAGGAGAAGTGCCAACTCAAAATGGCATAATGTGACGAATAGGACATAATGTTTGTTCAGTAGTATCTTTTGTTTCCATGGGTTGAGATAAAGAAAACTAAGTGGCTGAATTTGGACAGGAAGCCAGGTCTCTTAACCCTCAACCAAGTAAATGGTCTTTTTTCCTCACTATACAATATTATTTTGACAAAAGAGAAAGAAGTTTTCTCCAAACCTTGGAGATTTAAGTTTGGCAGTCTGCCAGAATTGCGATTTGATGTTGGATGTCAAAGCTGAAGGTTAAGTTTTTGTTTTTTGGAGCTTTAATTTTGGAAATGGCAAGTTACCTTTATAGGTTGGGACAGTGTCCAGCTTTCCTTTTTTAACTTGTTGTCTCTCCAGAGGCCGAACTATCACCACAGGATGCACTTTGTAAGAATTAAAATCCCGTTTGTAGGTGGTGCCAAGATCAATCACCCCCTGTTTTGGTTTATATTCTTCTGGTGCATGGCGAGGCTGTTTGTCTATTTCATAAGGACGATAATCCGACCTGAAATATATAAGTTTGAAACATAGCCTCCCAGGTTCTTTTGTTTTTAACTCTTTCAATTGAGTATTAAAGTTTTCAAGACTTTCACTAGAACAGTCTATAAGATATTAAAATGGTGATGGTAATCTACTTGAAAGAGATTATTGAATTCCTTTATGTCCTACCCAGTGACTAACTATCTTAAGAAAAAAAAATTTTTTTAATCCCAGTTTTCCAAACATCTTTACAATGGATCATTGGTTAATTAGATCTTACAGAAATAAAATAAAATCATCCAAGAATTGAATTTTTGGTCTAATCTGGAAGAAAATCACGGGTTAAAGGTTTAAATGAATCTGAAAAAATTTTAACTCTATCCTCTGGGTCTACTTTGCCAAAACCCTTATTCATCCTATTAAAGAGTCTAATGAACTGTTTGGGTGTGCTGTCTTTTTTTTGAGTCATGCTGTCTTCCTGCTCACCATTAAACAATCAGTTAAAGGAGTCATGTACATCTGACTCTGGCCTTTAGACATCCATCATATTCACAGCATGGATCTAAGTCTTACTCATCTGATCCTCCAGCAGCACTTGCTAGGATGGGGGTCATAGGGTACCCCGGCCACCCTGGGCATTTGATAAACATTATATTATTGCAGACACTGAGGCTGTCTGTTGAATTGGAGAAGACCACAGACTTGGACTGATAAGACCACCTGGGCCCAAATCCTGGCTCTGTCATTCGCTACATGTATTATATTGGATAACTTCACCTGTCTGTTCCAGTCTCCTTATATATAAAATAGAACCATAATGTCATCTACCTCATACAGGGTTGTTTTAAGGGCTGACACATATATGCATGTACAGCATACATATGACTGTTTTGTACCCATAAAAATGGTTATTTTGATTACTACTACTATTACTAAAAGTCTTCCAAATTGCTTTCTTTTCTTTGGCATTGACGTTCTATTGACATTTCTATTGGCATTTCTTTTCTTTTGGCTGTGGTCACTTATTTTATGATTTATTCAAACCATTTTTTAACTAATCAGTATTTTCTGTATGCGGCCATAACCTCCCAAAAACAAAACTCACTGAATCCCTTCTCTGTTCACAATGTAACTTTCTTAAATTTGTTAACTCGCCCCTGTCAATCCACTGCACAGCCCTCTCTAGTAGAGTTTCAAGGTCCACAGTGACTTCTATATGTGGACCTTAGTCCTCATCTTACCAGAGCTCTCCAGTAGTAACTTTCATTATTGACCACTCTTTCTATTTCTGGAAATCTCTTTCTCCCTGTCTTCCTTATTATTTCTTCTCAGTCTCCTATGCCACTTCACCCTCCTAGACTCAGTCATGAAGTGTTAGAGTTCCTCAGCACTTGGGTCTGCACACTCTGCTCTGCTCATCCCATGTTCCCTCCTGAGCACAGCTCCTCCACCCCCACAGCTGCCATCACTAACCAGATGTAAATGCCTCTCAAACTTACACCTATGCTTAGACCACTTCTCTTAGATCCAGACCAGTTTTCACAAGGCCGCTCAGATAGTCAGCAGCACTTCAAAATGTACTCTACCCCTAATCAAAATATTTCTCCCCAACAAATCTGGACCCTTTGCTTGTTCCTTATTTTAGTGAATGGCATCACCACTTCTTCAGCTGCACAGTCAGGAACCTAGACTGACCCTTGATGCCTCACGGGACTGAATCCGTTGTCTTGTATATCTCCTGCAATAGTAGGCAGTTCCTTTATCATTGGTGCCACCTGGGAAGCCCCTTCATGCCTCACCTCCCTCTTAAATTTAGTTTATCACCACGTCCTATCAGCTTTTTCTCCTAAACCTCTCTTAAATCTAACTGCTTTTCTCTGTCTCATCCACCACCCTGATATTCTAAGCTTTTGCAATAGCTCACCCACATCAGTTCAGTAGCTTCCTAAACTCACTCACTAGTTCACTCTCCAATCTTTTCATACCCCCTGCAACACACACACACAAACACACACCCCCCAAAGAAACCCTCAGTGGCTTCTTACTGCTCTAAGGCTATAGAAGAAACAGCATGGCCCCGTCCAGTAGCTTCAGCTCACCTGTGCTTCCTCTGCCCCTGCTGGCCTTCTCCTTCCTGCTTCATGCTGCTCTCTGCCTGGAAAGTGCTTTCGTACATCCTTAATCCAGTTAAGTGCTTTACAGCTTTCAGATTTTAGATCATTCTTCCCATTTCCCTGATAAAGTCAAGCCTCTTATTCTGGCTCTCAAGTTACCGGTGCCTACCCTTCCTAGATTTGATCACTGTTGCAATTTTATACACATTCTGAATGATGCTTTTGATTGCCACCTCCACTAGACTGCAGTGTCTCTAAGCACAGAGATCAGGACTGTTTCCGCTCATCACTGTATCCCAGGCACCAAGCATAGCGCCTGACCCTTAAGAAAGGCTTGAGAAATACTATTTAGAGGATGAGCAACAGAGGACATCGCATACCTCTGCTTCTCAAGATACCTGGATTGTTCTCTGCTCTTCCAAAATACCAGCTAGAGAGGAACAGGCTAAAATGCAGTCAAGAAGTGGAAGAATCAAGGAGAGGACAGAGAAAGCTTAGAAGTCTGAATTTCTCTTGTTAGATTAGTTATATTTTAGAAGGTGTACCTCCAAACCCAAAGCAACTTTCTGTGGAGACATAGGGAAGGGTAAATGCACTCTTACTCATCTGATATATCCTAAAACACTGGACACGTCTGGACTCAGACTTTCAGGGCAGCCTTCCTGCCAACTCTGGCAGTCATTGATTGTGCTACAACTGTAATCCTCTAAAGGACCAAAAGTCCTGTACAAGTCCAGACATCTGCTCTTTATAGTCTCTTCCTACAGTATAGAACAGAATGACACATTAGTTTTTAACTGTGCAGATGAATCAGCTGCTATCTGCTGCCTAGTCAACATCGTCAACATGAGGGAGTCAAGCAAGAGTTCCATATCCTTTGAATGTGGTCCTTGGAAATAACTTCTGTTCTTAGTTGCTAAGTTGTGCCCAACTTTTATGCAACCCATGGACTGTGGCCTGTCAGGCTCCTCTGTCCATGGGATTTCCCAGGCAAGAATACTAGATTGGGTTGCCATTTCCTTCTCCAGGGGATCTTCCTGACCCAGGAATCGAACCCGAGTCTCCTGCAGGCGGATTCTTTACCATCTGAGCCACGATACTGCTAATTCCCTAGTCAAAATACAAAGAAAAGATATAGTGTTTTACTAAGTGGAAAGATGATTTAAGAAATGGAAGGTTTTGTTTTGTTGGTATATTTGAATCTGTATTTAGTTTTATTTTATTTTTACTATTAAGGCTATTTAAACAAGGCAATGGAGAAAACTCAGAATTGAAAAGCAATTGACTTTTTAAAAGAAACGTGGCAGGTTAAACTTTCTTCATTTTTTAGAGTTGGTTAAATGCAAAATCTTTATTCAACAAATATGAATATTGTGAACTTTATTTCAAATCTCCATTATGACTCACTAAGGCATCAAGGAAGAAAGGAGTAGAGGTGGAGAAAAAAGGAGCAACCTTTCCCCTTGGCTCTAACTCAACCAGCTGCTTTGTTCCTTCATCTCATGACTATGATCTGGGATTATCCTGTTTGTCTGATTTTTGCTTGGGGGCTGTTTATAGTCATGAGACTATAAACAGTGGCAGGGAAGCCCTTCTTTCCATTCCACATCAGAGCCAGTGGACAGTCCAGGACCTGCCCACCGCATTGAGTCTGTAGCAACAGAATCACCAGTGATGCTGATTAAAAATGCATATTCCTGGGATCCACTCCATTAGTTACTGACTGTTTTAGGTGGTGGTCTGGAACCGATAACTATGAACTTTCTTGATGATTCCTAATCACACAAAGGTCTGAGGACTATGGAAGATCTTCACATTTCTGGAAGAGCCACACACCTACAGAGGGAACAACAAGAGTTGCCTGAAATGTTAAAAGGTATAAGTACTGGACTAAAAGTTTGCTATGTAAGTAAGATGATCTTTCTTTGAAATGAAAATGGATAATACTAAAAGTTAACATTGTTCGAGAGCATTTTAAAAACCCTAAATTATAGAAATCTGATGTACAAGTTCCTTGAAAGCAAGAACCTATGTTTACTGATATTTTTAACACCTTAGATTGTGCCTTGAATATAGTGTGCACATCAACAGAAAAAAGAAAATAATTGAATTGACAGAGATACAAAGAGATCAACAGTGCTGAGTCAAGTGAAAACTTGAGGCTTAAAAGAACTTTTCTGTCTTTCACACACTGAATAAATATTGAGCACCTACTATGAGCTAGTAGGCATGGAATAGGTTTCTGGAAACAGAATGCCAAGACACACAATTCCTGCTTTCACTGAGACTAATCTAATGATAACAGGCAGATACTTTGAGAACTTATATAGGGGACTTTTACCTCACCAAAAACTGGGTGTCAGAGAAGGCTTTTCAGAGTAATAATTGAGTTGAGATCCATAGGTTGAACCAATATAAACTAGGGTAAGATGCAGGAAGAATTTCCGGCAGGTAAAATAGTATCTTGGAAGGCTATGTGACAAGGGAAATTTAGTACACTCAAGAAATGAAAAATGTCCTATGGGATATAACCAGAAGAGTGCAAAGGGCATTACAGTGAAAATAAGAGAAGAAAGTGGGGACTAAGCAACGAAGGCATTTGACTGTATATTAAATATAATGGGAAAACACGAGAGCAGTTTTAGCAGGGAGGTGATAGGATTGCATATGCATTTTAAAAAGGTCATCTTGCTCAACATCACTAATTATTGGAGAAACTCAAATCAAAACTACAACGAGGTACCACGTCACATTAGTCAGAATGGTCATCATTAAAAAGTCTGTAAATAACAACTGCTGGAGAGGATGTGGAGAAAAGGGAACTCTCCTCTGCTGTTAGTAGAAATGTAAGTTGGTACAGCCACTATGGAAAATAGTATGGAGGTTCCTCAAAAAACTAAAAATAGAACTACCATATTCTTCAGCAGCCCCACTCCCAGGCATATATCCAACAAAACTATAATTCAAAATGATATATGCATCACCCCTATGTTCACAGCAGCACTATTCACAATAGCCAAGACATGGGAACAAACGTCCAGTGACAGATGAATGGATAAAGATGATGAGGTACACAATGGAATGCTACTTGGCCATAAAAAGGAATGAAAGAATGCCATTTGCATCAACACGAGTGCAACTAAAGATTATCATAAGTAAGTGAAGTAAGTCAGAAAGAAAAAGACAAGTACCATATAACTTGCATGTGGAATCTAAAATATGGCAAAAATGAACCTATCTATAAAGCAAAAACAGACTCATAGACAGGGTACAGACTGGTGGTTGCCAAGGGCGTGGGGAGGGAAAACCTGGGAGTTTCGGATTAGCAGATTTGAATCTATTATGTTAATCTATTGGATGGATAAACAACAAGGTCCTAATGTATAGCACAGGGACTATATTCAATATCCTGTGATGGAAAAGAATGTTAAAAAAGCAATGTAAGTGTATAACTGAGTCACTTTGCTGTACAGCAGAGATTGGGACAACATTATGAATCAACTATACTTCAGTGAAAAATAAAATTAAAAAAAGAAAGAGGTCATCTTGGTCACCTAAAGTTAGAAAACAGATCAGAGATGCAAAAGCTGGAGTAGATACAAACATAAGGAAACCCTTAGGAAGTTATTGCATTCTGGTCACATTGGAAAGCAGACAAACACAGAGATTTTAGGTTAAAAAAGAAATCAACAGAACTTTTTATATTTCCCTTCTACATTCTCATTTTTGTCATTTTTAGCTTAGTTCCCATCTTTCTGTTTTTCTCAAGTTGTGACTCAACCAGTTTCTTGCTTTTTAGATTGGTTCAACTTAAATCAACTAAATAGTTTAAAGAGTTCAACTAAATAGTTTAAGGAAAACTTTATTAAAACCAGAAGAGTGGTGAAAAAATAAGTAAAGCAAATTGTTTCTTGATATTTACTTAAATGTTGTTATTCCTTCCATCTTGCCACGATATGCTCGAAATTCTTCCTTGGGCTTCAGACTCTGAGGTGGAAGAACACTGCCGTATGTTGGATATTTTTCCAAATATTCAGTTGTGGCACAAGACCCGCCAGAATTTTCATAAATCCTTGTGGTTCCATGTGGGCAATGATGTCGCCTATGCAAACATTAAAAACTCATCACAGTTTAACTCATATGAGCAATTGTATGTGCACAATGCAGGGGAAAATATAATAGACGGCAGTTTTGACTGATAAAGAAATAGACATTTGGAAATTTTTAGTTACATAGTAGGAGAAAAAAAGATGAAAACAGCAAGATGAAAAAGTAACAGACACAGGTCAAAATTTCCCAAAGGGGCCCAACAATCTTGATCCTGACAGACAGAGGCAGTGTATTGAACCATCAGTGCGTTTATTCTCTTGGAAGAGCAGGGATCGTTGCCCTACTCTATCACAGTTGCAGGTGGTGGCCAGATCTCAAGAGTTGGTTAGGTGAACCCTTCAATAGTGGCTCCCGGCTTTGCCAAGATTCTTGTACCTCAAACATACACTTGAAAGTAGGGGTGGCACCACTGCTGGGGGGATTCTTAGAACTTCAGCAAGAGACATGTCAGTGGGAAGCATTACCAATGTTTAAAGCCCAGAGAAGAAAGATTCCTCTTGCTTTGGCAATGCCTCAGTTCCCTGGATCATTTAACTGCCTGAAGAAAAGGGAGGTTCCAACATCATGACGACTGAAAATTCCTGACAGCTGGATAGGAAAGGAACTTGGGTTGGATAGAAATGAAAGATTAGAAATAATTACTTTTTGTGCACGTCAGGGTTTTCAAATATGAATCAAATCCTCAAATGTCAATTTATCTTTTAATCCACACTGGATTATTAATTATAAACATTTACCATGAAACTAAGGGGAAAACTGCTTTCATCAACATTCTAAGTGTCTTTCCTTTGGAGGAGATTACAACACCACAGGGCTGACATAACATTCATTGAGCAAACAGTGATCTAATCCCTGGGTCAACAGGGAAGTTGAGTCATCACCTATTTCTTAGGTGATGGGAGGTTGGCAGGCAGGACTGGTTTCAGGAAGTCAGATTCCAAAGGAGCGCAGGCTGGATGGGCTTGGGAAAGAAAATATCGGTCAGGCAGGGGTGGGGCAAAAAAGAAAGCAAGGGATAAAAGAAAGCGTAACACGGGTCGAAAACTCATCGACTTGTCGAAAACTCATCGACTTGTCGAAAACTCATCGACTTGCACACCGTTCTATTCTGTTTCCTTTTATTAATTTTTAAAAGTGTGGGGCATACACTCTCCCAGTCGAATCGGATCTCCCCCACTTATCAGCCTGACCTTCGGCCGCTGCTGCACAGGCATATAAATCCCCCNATGCCTGACTTAGCGACCCCATGGATTGCAGCCTACCAGGCTCCTCTGTCCATGGGATTTTCCAGGCAAGAGTACTGGAGTAGGGTGCCATTGCCTTCTTTGAGATACTGTCTAGAGGAGGCTTAAAAAACTGGGTGGAATAAAGTAATAAAGTGCTTTTATTATTCCTACTTGAGAAGTTAGAATAAATATAATAACTCTACTATAGGTAGATGAAATAGTAAAGCATAAATTAATGAAGTAGAAAAGATCAAAGAAGCCAAATTTGTTCTTCAAAAGTTCATACAGCTAACAAATATGATACAGTAATGATGGGCATGCCATTATACATTTAAAGAGTGAATCCTAATGTAAACTCTAGACCTTAATTGATAGTAATGTATTGATATTGGTTCATTGATTGTAACATGTACCACACTGCACACAGTGTAAGATGGAAATAACAGGGAGGGAACTGTGTATAGAAGTACTTAGGAACCTCTTTACTTTCCGGTTATTCTAGGAGCCTCTTTACTTTCCAATTATTCTAGAAACTTAAAATTGCTCTAAAAAGAACGTCTATTAATTTAAAAAGAATTACTAGCAATGTAGACATTGTGTGATTATCTTGCATTACAACTGATAAACATCTAAAAACTGATCAAGGAGAAAGGAAAGGAGAAAGAAATACATGATACTAGGCAAGAAAAGGAGAAAGCAATGGCACCCCACTCCAGCACTCTTGCCTGGAGAATCCCGTGGGCAGAGGAGCCTGGTAGGCTGCAGTCCAAGGGGTCGCTGAGGGTCGGACATGACTGAGCGACTTCACTTTCACTTTTCACTTTCATCCACTGGAGAAGGAAATGGCAACCCACTCCAGTGTTCTTGCTTGGAGAATCCCAGGGACAGGGGAGCCTGGTGGGCTGCCATCTATGGGGTTGCACAGAGTCGGACATGACTGACGTGACTTAGCAGCAGCAGGCAAGAAAAATGCTGCAGCGGTTTAAAAGGTAATAATAGTGGGACCTAATGAACCGCTTCATGGCAATAATAAGCCTAAAAATAAATATTTAAAACAAAAGTCCACATCAGTCCGTTTTAACGTTAAGGTTGCGTTTTTACAGTTGAGGTACATGGACAGCAGAGAAGATGAACAGGTCCGAGGGATCACTATGAAATCCAGCGCCATCTCATTGCATTATGCGGAAGGTACGTCGCTCTGCGTTTTACACAGCAGTGTTTCGTATCTTTTGTGTCTTCCTTTCTCTTTCCAAATCAGGTTCACGCCTCAGGTTTTTTTGCTTTACCTTCCATAAACTTCATTCTGGCCTTTCCAGATGATCAATTTTCAGATCAGAGTCAGGCTGTCCAGACTTGGGTACCGATGGGGACCTCTGACTGGCTTGAGGGCAGAAGCATTGGCAGTTCACACCTGCTCCCATCCACCCAGGTGCTTGTGGAGATATCTTCTCTGGGAAGGTCTGGAGTCATAGGACCTTGCTGGCTCAATCTTACCGTCCCATTCCTCGCTGTGTCCTCGTTCTGTCCTCTGGCCTGCCTGTTAGATCTAGAGTCTTATTTACTTGACTCTGCGTTGCCATGGTCCCTGTAGCTTTTATCTGCAGATCAGGATGCCACTCTGACAGTAATACTTTTAGGGATTTGTCCGACAGACATAGTCATACGGGCATGTGAGATGTACGTTCATTGATACTCACCCTGATGTCTGTATCAATGAACAGAGTGCCTTAGCGTCTGTCTTTGGGAAATAGTTAAGTAGACCAATAAATCCGTGCCGTGAAGTGCTCTGCGGCTGTTCCAACAGCTGTGTGATTATGTAGAAAAGATAAAGTCAGAGGCAAAAAGCAGGTTGCAGAGTAAATACTTATAAGACACGAATGTGTTTTGATGATAAGAATATATTAAGTATGTAGGTGAAGGTGGCTGGAAGGCTGTATACCAAAACCTTGACTGTAATTATCAGGGACTGGATTATGTGAAAACTCACAGTTTTCAAAATATTTATTTTGTACTGTTTGGAAATTTTACACAATATGTGAGTTTTGATAAGTAGAAGAAAGTAATAAAGATGTATTTCATTCCCTAATGGACTGGCCTGTGGTTTATCCTTCACAGTGTCATGTCTCTGACACTAACACCAAGGGTTGTGCTGTGTGGAGCATGACTTTTCTCTTTGAGGTCAGTCTTTAAAATGGTTTTGAACTAAACCAGTTTTGAAGCTCTTAGGTACATGAATTCCCAGTGTATTTAAAGTAATGCCTTAATTTTTAAAAAACTACCTCTCACATTTTAAAGAGTATGTCCTAATTCTCTGATTCAGCAAATGGCTCAGTGGTCAGTTTTTTTCCTATCTCTCCTTATTTTTATGAACTTGAAGAGTTTAGAGGTTCGTGGACTAGTCTTTAAATAGTCTCAAAAGGCCTGTTGTCATTTCTACTCTGTAGCCATTCTTTATACCTGTGAACAAATAATTGCTATCACAGAACTTCTAAAATGAAGTTTTCATTGTGATTCATCTTTAAAAAAACTTTTTTTTAATTTACAAGTTTTATATGTGTTGTAGAAAATTTACAGTAAAATACAGATTGAAATAAAAATTGCTCTAGCTTTACCCCCAGTTATTTTATGTTTTTGCATTTAATCCTGTCATAACTGTGCATGTGTGTGTGTGTACTTGCCAGCTGTGAGGTAGGTATCTAACTTAAATCTGTGGCCCCCCACCCCCTGCCCTCCACCCAGCAGGGAGTTAACTACTTACTCCAACACTGGTCTCACGTGATCCTTAAGTACTGTATCATTGGTCCTTGGTGTGGTGCTGGGGTCAGCACCTCTACATGAATGAGGCAATGCGAGTGGGTCTGTGTGAACCAGAGAACAGACTCAGTCCATCCATGAAACACCCCCTCCACCTGGGTAGGGGCTAGTGCTGTTTAGCTCCAACTGACAGATGCCCTGTGTTTTTCTGTTTTGCTTGTTTTCAAGAAAAGGCATCAAGATTTTTGGTAAACTCATCCAGTTTTTTTTTTTTTAAATCTGGCAATTATTAAAAAATGGTAAAATACAGTGTAGAGCAACTTGTAGTGGGCTTTCACTAATAGGCTTTCAGTTTGTACTTCGGCATATGTGCTAGCTGATAGGCTGGTTCAGGGGGACACTCAGTATTTACCCAAGAGGCAGCCATACCGTAGCTTTGATGTGCTCCAAATGTGGAGACCAAGGATGTGGAGGCTCTCTGCAGACAGATCCACGTGTAAGTTCACCCCTCTGCAGGAAGTGAAAGTGTTAGTCGCTAAGTCGTGTCTGACTCCTTGTGACTCCATGGACTGTAGCTTGCCAGCCTCCTCTGTTCATGGGAATTCTGCAGGCAAGAATACTGGAGTGGGTTGCCATTTCTTCCTCTAGGGGATCTTCCTGACCTGGGGATCAAACCTGGGTCTCCCACATTGCAGGCAGATTCCTTACCATCTGAGCCACCAGGCAAACACCTCCATAGGGGTCTGTGGTTATGGGCTAGTAGAGGGTTTCANTTCATGGGAATTCTGCAGGCAAGAATACTGGAGTGGGTTGCCATTTCTTCCTCTAGGGGATCTTCCTGACCTGGGGATCAAACCTGGGTCTCCCACATTGCAGGCAGATTCCTTACCATCTGAGCCACCAGGCAAACACCTCCATAGGGGTCTGTGGTTATGGGCTAGTAGAGGGTTTCAGCTCTGTGACCCTCTGGTCTTAATCTCTAAGACTGGGCCCTGGGAACACTGACTCGTGCCATCCAGATGCACACGGAGCCAGCACATAGCAGTAGCTATTGTCGTTTCCAGACATGTAAACATTCACTCGTGTTTCTGATCACTGTCATTTTCCTTTGGGACGAGGCTTGGAGGATGGGGTTCCATTGTGCCTAGTGTGACTAAAGGTCAGATTTTTTTCCTCTAAAGATAATGAATGCTTTACTTTGTGAAGCATTCAGATGATGCAGGATGTAAGAAGATGGGGGCACCATGGTTTGATTCTGAGCTGCATGTCTCATCTGCGTGATTTTGTTTAACCCTCATGGCAGTCCTGGGAAATGGAGATTCTCCTCATTTTACATGTGTGCAAACGGAGTTCAGAGGGATTCAGAGACCTTTGCGGAGACAGAGTAGTTAGCACGTGGCAGGAGTCCTGCATCGTGAATGCGTGCTCAGTCNAATCTGGCAATTATTAAAAAATGGTAAAATACAGTGTAGAGCAACTTGTAGTGGGCTTTCACTAATAGGCTTTCAGTTTGTACTTCGGCATATGTGCTAGCTGATAGGCTGGTTCAGGGGGACACTCAGTATTTACCCAAGAGGCAGCCATACCGTAGCTTTGATGTGCTCCAAATGTGGAGACCAAGGATGTGGAGGCTCTCTGCAGACAGATCCACGTGTAAGTTCACCCCTCTGCAGGAAGTGAAAGTGTTAGTCGCTAAGTCGTGTCTGACTCCTTGTGACTCCATGGACTGTAGCTTGCCAGCCTCCTCTGTTCATGGGAATTCTGCAGGCAAGAATACTGGAGTGGGTTGCCATTTCTTCCTCTAGGGGATCTTCCTGACCTGGGGATCAAACCTGGGTCTCCCACATTGCAGGCAGATTCCTTACCATCTGAGCCACCAGGCAAACACCTCCATAGGGGTCTGTGGTTATGGGCTAGTAGAGGGTTTCAGCTCTGTGACCCTCTGGTCTTAATCTCTAAGACTGGGCCCTGGGAACACTGACTCGTGCCATCCAGATGCACACGAAGCCAGCACATATCAGTAGCTATTGTCGTTTCCAGACATGTAAACATTCACTCGTGTTTCTGATCACTGTCCTTTTCCTTTGGGACCAGGCTTGGAGGATGGGGTTCCATTGTGCCTAGTGTGACTAAAGGTCAGATTTTTTTCCTCTAAAGATAATGAATGCTTTACTTTGTGAAGCATTCAGATGATGCAGGATGTAAGAAGATGGGGGCACCATGGTTTGATTCTGAGCTGCATGTCTCATCTGCGTGATTTTGTTTAACCCTCATGGCAGTCCTGGGAAATGGAGATTCTCCTCATTTTACATGTGTGCAAAACGGAGTTCAGAGGGATTCAGAGACCTTTGCGGAGACAGAGTAGTTAGCACGTGGCAAGAGTCCTGCATCGTGAATGCGTGCTCAGTCGTGTCCGACTCTGTGACTCCGTGGACTGTAACTCTCCAGGCTCCTCTGTCCATGGGATTTTCCTACTTCAGGGGTCCTGGGAACCAAGTAATTATTAATGCATTGCCAGCCTGTTTGTTTAGACCAGGAGTCTTTCAAAAGTCTTCAGGCCGCCACTGACTCCCCCTTCGGTGAGATTCTCTGCTGCCCACCGGGGGTGCTCTGGCTCCGTAAGGGCATCTCTTGTGGCATTACCCTCATCTCTGTCGTCTTTGGTCACTGCCCAAAATGGAGGTCACGTGATCTGGCCTCTCAGTCATCTTGTCCCCGTGTTTCTCACGCCTGCCCTCAACCCCTCACTATTCCCTTGCCGCCCACACTTTTCTCTGAAACTTCCCAAGGTGAACGTGTGTCCCTCCATCCTCAGCACTTTTGTCAGTTTTCCCTCTGCCCCCTGCCTGGCAGTTTTCTAGTCGCTGCTCTCTCGTCCTTCTTTTGAGTGAGCGCTGTTTATTCTGTCACGCTCTGTCCCTGTGTGAGAATATGGGATCACCCTTCTCCTTGTTCCCTGGTTCTGGTTCAGTTTAGTTCTTCCACCATTGCTTTAAAACTCCGTCTCCTTCGAGACTCTTACCTCCTATCCATTAGTGACTTTGGCACCTGGTTCATCATTTTCCTTTTTACCCAAATCCACCAAGGTAGCTCTTCCAGTGTCTGAAAAATGACCTCTTCCAACAGCTTGAGCNTAGTTCTTCCACCATTGCTTTAAAACTCTATCTCCTTCGAGACTCTTACCTCCTATCCATTAGTGACTTTGGCACCTGGTTCATCATTTTCCTTTTTACCCAAATCCACCAAGGTAGCTCTTCCAGTGTCTGAAAAATGACCTCTTCCAACAGCTTGAGCTTGGCTTCTCAACAGTAGGGATGTGTATGCCTCTGCTTCACCCACCCCTAGCATGGCTGCTTTCTGCATTTTAATATCACCCCTTACTGATCCTCTGATATTTTCCATTTAAATACTCCCTTCTGCACAATCTTTACTTTTCCAGCTCCTCACCTGTGTAGTAAGAGACCCACTTGACTTCAGGAAGCTCTTAAGTCTCCTGCGCCCCATCCGCATCCTTCATTTCATCTCTGCCTCCTCCTATCCAGATTTGTCTTTTTCTGACAGTCTCGCCGAGGCCCTCAGTATATCTGCTGTCTTGGCCTCCTGTCCTCCCAGTAAAACTCTAACCCTTGGTAAAGCTGACTCTACACATTTCCCTCGTACCCTTGGGTTGGGCTCTCGGCTGGTCGTTGGGCTGCTGGCAGACTTCCGTGTGTCCTCTGTCNGATTTGTCTTTTTCTGACAGTCTCGCCTAGGCCCTCAGTGTATCTGCTGTCTTGGCCTCCTGTCCTCCCAGTAAAACTCTAACCCTTGGTAAAGCTGACTCTACACATTTCCCTCGTACCCTTGGGTTGGGCTCTCGGCTGGTCGTTGGGCTGCTGGCAGACTTCTGTGTGTCCTCTGTCAGACCTTGCTCATTCTCTCCCACTGGAGCTCTCTTAAACCCTCTTGTCTCTTTGAGTCCATCTCTCAGTCCCTCTCACACAATCTCAGCAGACATTTGTCCATTCTGTTTTACAGAGAAAAGGAAAAGTCTCAGCTATTTGCCACTACCCCTCAGAGTGTAATATAGCTAGTGTCTTTGTTTGCCTGCTGTCACTGTTGAAAGGCTTGTGTTCTGGATTTGCTTCCTGTGTCCTGATGCTCTCAACTTCTAAGCATGTTCAAGCCTTTCATCTTAAGTTGTGTGTATTTGTAAGACTTAGACAAAAGTGTACTGCTGTTATTCTTTCAGTGACTCTGACAGCAGGCCCTGTGCTTTATGATAATGGCACATGTTAGCAGTGTGAAACTGAGTGAAACACAGTTGTTCCTTGATCTCTGACTTTCTGTCTAGGGTCATATGAACATAGAGAATATCCAAGTAGATTGCAGAGGCTTAGGACACTTACATGGGTTCCAGGCAGTGAACATCAGTCGTTTCTCACTCCAGTGTTTCTTATTCTGATTCTGAGCCAGATGAACNAGTGAAACACAGTTGATCCTTGATCTCTGACTTTCTGTCTAGGGTCATATGAACATAGAGAATATCCAAGTAGATTGCAGAGGCTTAGGACACTTACATGGGTTCCAGGCAGTGAACATCAGTCGTTTCTCACTCCAGTGTTTCTTATTCTGATTCTGAGCCAGATGAACAGACAAGTGTTATTTCCCCAGTTGCAAAGTCTAGAGGCACCTGTGACCTTTACAGGATGTGGCTAAGCTGATACATAGACCTGGGTATGTTTCTGACGTGTGACTGCCTTTGTGACCTTGGGTAAATCTCCTCCCTTTTGGGAGCTTTAGCATGAAAGCTAAAATGAAATGAAGGGTTGGGCTATGAAAATGCTGAATAGTTTCGAGAACCTCACAGCTTTCATTTTATGTGACAGAGCTTTTCTTCAGTCATTTCTTAGAAGCTCTCCTGCTCTCAATTGCCTGAGGCAAGGGTTGCATATCTGCACTGCCCAATACGTGTTTTCAAATCTCATTTCAGGTGATGAGGAGTACCTGATTAATTTAATAGACTCTCCAGGCCACGTGGACTTCTCCTCCGAAGTGTCCACGGCTGTTCGCATCTGTGACGGGTGCATCATCGTCGTGGACTCTGTGGAAGGGGTCTGCCCGCAGGTAGTGGATGGTCGCCTGCACGTGTTTACCTAATTAGAAAAGGCAGGGGGAGAGGAGGCACTGGCCATCAGTGACGATGTGGCTCTTTAGACTTTCTGTGACACCAGAAAGCGAATTTCCATTTCACATTCCATAGTGTTCCAGCCTGTGGTGGAGTCACCCGGGTTCTGAAGGGATATTAGAGAGAATGACTTTAAGGTCCTTTGACATGTCTGGTATTCTCTGAGAGAGGGACTCAGTGGAAATGAGAGAGGCATGTAGGGGGGTCTGGGGGCTTTCCTTCAGTGAAAGAGTCTCTCAGCCGTGAGGGGTTGTTGACAGTGAAATTCTGAGCTGCTTTTCCCCTACGTGGGCAAGTCTCTTCTGTACGTTTCTCAGTCTGCAGGCCCCCTCACACACACACACACACACTCTCTCTCCCTTCCTCGCCTCTCTTCCTCTTCCAGATTCTTAATCTGCACTTTCTTACCTTTCCCACCAAAGTTGAAATAGTTCTCCCTAAGGCCAGAGTGAACATACAGCTCTGGTCAGCATGAAACTCACAGTGGCTTTCTAATCTCAGTTTTTAAAATAATTTTTATTTGAAACCTTATGTTTTTTCTTTAAAAGTGTTGTCACCTTTGTGTCCTACTTCTTATTGTACTATCGTTTCTTTTAATGACTTTTAAAAAGGAGGAAAAAGCTTACATTACGGGCACACCTCGGACATATTTCAGGTTTGGTTCTGAGCCACTCCAGTAAAGTGAATGTTGCAGTAAAGCAGGTCATGTGAATTTTTTTGGTTTCCCAGTGAATATACAAGTTATGTTTATACTGTACTGAAGTCTCTTAAGTATGCAATAGCATTATGTCTAAAAAATGTACGTACCTTGACTAAAACAATACTCTTGCTAAAAAATACTTAACCATTTCTGACCCTTCATTGAGTTGTAATAGTAACATCAAAGATCACTGATGGAGATCACAACAACTATATTAGTTATGAAAAGTGTAAGGTATCATGAGAATTACCGAAATCTGACAGAACAAGTGAACAAATGCTATTGGAACGCCAATAGACTTGCTTGATGCACAATTATACAAACCTTCAGTTTGTTAAAAAAAAATAAAGCAGCATCTGTGATACGCAGTAAAGCAGAGCACAATGAAATGAGATTTTCTTGTAGAAATGGAGAAAATCTGATCATTCTAGGAAGATGTACTGTATGTATTCTGTAACTTCTCTGATTTCCTGTAAGCACACAGGTCCTGCATCTAGAGAAGCAAAACCTTAGTCTATATAGAGTGCTGGGTGTCCTGACAAATTAACAGATGTGGCTTCAAAGCAGCTGAACAGGGGTTAATGCTAAGAAGTGGTTTCTGATCAGGAAAGTGTGCACAGGGAGCTCCTGGGGACATACTCTGTTTTTCCACCTGTGTGTTGCAGCATGAGTGGGTTTTTTTTTAGTGATTATTCAACAAACTGTGTGTGTTCTCGTGTGTGTTTAATTTCACAAAACTCCTACTATCTTGTACACGATTTTTATTTATCATTAAATAAATTGTCAGTTCCATAAAGGCAAGAACAATTTCCTACCTGCAGTTCTTTGCTTCTGTGTTGTGTATTTTTGACTGTCTAATGAATACCTGTGTCTGACTGGCATGGTCTGAGTTGTATGTGATAGAGGAGCACGAAAATAAGCTACTTGTTAATCAGGATTTTCTAATGCACTTTAATTTCAATCATGAGCTTTACATTTTCTTTTCTGTTTTAATCAGACACAGGCAGTTCTGCGGCAAGCCTGGCTCGAAAACATCCGCCCCGTTTTAGTGATCAATAAGATAGATCGCTTGATAGTGGAACTGAAATTCACCCCACAGGAGGCCTACTCTCACCTCAAGAATATATTAGAACAGGTATTTTATCCTTTATTTCAGTGCTTTAAAAACTGTGGCTCCAAGGAGAGTTGTAAGGAAGTCGCTAGGCTGAGTATGAGGCTTTGCTGCCGAAAATCCACTTAAGTGTGTTGGAGTCCTCACACCACAGCAGAGGCAACAGAGCAGCATCATCTCAGGAGTCACCTCCGTCTCCTGGGAGCAGCCTGGAATAGAAACCTTGGACAGTAGGTCTTAATGTTCTCTTGTTTAAAGTCTTCTGGTTGGTTTTTAAGTGAAGCCAAAATTAGGAAACTCTTCGGCTTTTCTTATTACCTGTATTTGGGTGAAATTTCACCAAAGCTTTCGTTCATTTATTTATTCGACAGACATTACCATAACTGTATGTTGAATAAATGAGTTCTTAAAGGTTTCCTTCATGCTAAGGATTGTGAATATAAAGAGACAGGTCAGAGTTCCTATCTTCAAAGATCTCACAGTGGGTTAGGGGAGAAAAACACGTAAAAGATGTTTGGGGAACAATGAGACAAACCCTAAATATGACTTGAGAACATAAATGAGGCCTGCCTCACCCAGAATGGGTCAATAGGAAGGGGAGAGTAGGGAGAGTCTTATAATAGGAGTCTTGAGATGGAAGAAAGGTAATGTGTGCCAGGGGAGAATTATGGCAGAGACCTTCGAGAGAGAAGAAATAAGATATACAGAGTCATAGGAAGGAAAGAAAAGACAGTGCAAGTTTCATTCAAAGAATGTAAATTATTGGTTACAATTGAAGGACTAGATCAAGTAGAGTAGTGATAAGAGATGGGAGTAGAAAGAAATACAGTTTAGGTTCTGGGGAACCCTGTATGCCATGCGTGGAGGTTTGAAATGTCTTTTTCAAGACAGTGGGGCACCATTAATGAGGCCACGTGGAGAATGTTTGCTACAGGAAGGAAATGATAAAGGTAGAGCAGTGAGAAAGGCTGGGTCAGTGGATCCAGTTCCCTGAAGAGACAGGCAGGCACGAGACAGGTGGAATACTCCTGCCCTGCCGCGAAAGGGGAGAACCAGCAGTGTTTGTAGAGATGGACTTACAGGTTGGATGATGGGGAGCCTGCAGGACCTTTGAACAGTAGATTTTGTTTTCTCTCTGAGGTAGGAAATAAGATTGGTCACCTAGGAGTGAGAATCTTTGGAGCCTAGAGGTCAGGAAGAGGGCCTGAAGAGAGGGGTGAACAGCTGAAACATCTGACATGAGAAACAGAGGGAGTTGACAAAAGTCATAAACTCAGATTGTGGGGCTTGGAAACCAGGAGTTCTAGTGACACCTGGCCCTTATGCTGAAAAACAGATTGAAGATACGACAGATCAGTGTTTGCATTAAAAAAAGAAATGACCTTCCAAAAGCCTTACAATTTAGTTTTACTGGGTATTGAAATAAGTGGCTGATAACATGTAAGTTAATGATTGCTATAAACATCAGTTCCATCCTCATGGGCTTCATAGGAGTTCAGACTGTGACTTAGGAGTCTAGACTTAAGGGGGGTTAGACAGTATGTCTCCTGTCATGGGCGTGCCATGCATCCGAATGACCTTCTGCCGTTTTGCCATCTCTCCTAGATTAATGCACTCACAGGAACTCTTTTTACTTCTAAAGTGCTAGAAGAAAGAGCGGAGAGAGAGGCTGAATCCCAGGTGAACCCGAATTCTGAACTGGGAGAGCAGGTGTATGACTGGAGCACTGGCTTGGAGGACGCGGATGACTCCCACCTGTACTTCTCACCTGACCAGGGGAATGTGGTGTTTACAAGTGCAATAGATGGGTGGGGCTTTGGGTAAGTTTTTGACTGATGAAATCTCTCTGTGGATTCTGTATACAACTGGTACTTTA
Source organism: Neotragus moschatus (assembly GCA_006410615.1). Taxonomy (NCBI): domain Eukaryota; kingdom Metazoa; phylum Chordata; class Mammalia; order Artiodactyla; family Bovidae; genus Neotragus; species Neotragus moschatus. The sequence continues at coordinate 553,481 of SJYA01002612.1, read as the reverse complement.
ATTAAACTTTTTATCTTGAGGTATCATAGATTCACGTACAGTCCTAAGAAAGAATATAGTAGTGTTCTCTTCCTTTCCCCAGTGACCCTCCAAAGGTACTATCATGCAGAACTGTAGTGTAACATCACAGCTGGGCTATTAACACTGATAAAATCCATCACCACAGAGCACCTTTGCGTTGCACTAACATAGCAACATCTACTTCCATCCCGCTCTCAGCTCCTCCTTAAAGACTAACTGTCTTGCATTTCGATAACTTGTCATATCAAGAATGTTATAGAAATGCACTTGAACAGCATAGAATGTCTTCTAGATTGGATTTTTTTCAGCATTGTTTTCTGGAGACTTATCTAAATTGTTGCGTGCATCACTGGTTGTTTCCTTTTCATTGTCTAGTCCTATTCCATGGTATTGGCTGTACCACAGTTTGTTTAAATATTTACCCATTGAAGGACGTCTGGGTTTTTTTTGGTTTGGGGCTACTGTGAGTAAAGCTGCTATAAGCACTCATGTGTAGGTGTTCATGTGAACATAAGTTTTCATTTCTCTGGGATGAATGCCTGGAAGTGCATTTGCTGAGTCCTATGGTTGTTATATGTTTGATTTTTAAAGAAACTATCAGATTGTTCCAGAGTAGGTGTACCATATTCCCACCAGCAATGTGTGGTGATCCATTTCTCCACATCTTAACTCTCATTTGGTATCATCACTGTTTCTCTTTTTTCTTTTTTTAGCCATTCTGCTAGATATATACTGATGTGCTGTTACGGTTTTACTTTGCATTTTCCTAACAGCTTCTGGAGAAGGCAGTGGCAACCCACTCCAGTACTCTTGCCTGGAGAATCCCATGGATGGAGGAGCCTGGTAGGCTGCAGTCCATGGGGTCGCTAAGAGTCAGACACGACTGAGCGACTTCACTTTCCCTTTTCACTTTCATGCATTGGAGAAGGAAATGTCAACCCACTCTGGCATTCTTGCCTGGAGAATCCCAGGGACAGTGGAGCCTGGGTGGGCTGCCGTCTATGGGGTCTCTAAGAGTTGGACACAACTGAAATGACTTAGCAGCAGCAGCAGCAGCAGCAGCAGCAACAGCTTCTGAGGTTGAACCTTTTCATGAGCTGATTTGTCATCTATATATCCTCTTGGGTGAAATGTCTTTTCATGTTCTTTGCCCACTTTGTTTTTGTTCAGGTATAATTGACATATACCATTATATTTATTTCAAGTATACAACATAATCTATCTTTGTACATATTGTGTAAATATTTGTTTATATTTGTATATAGATGATCACTACAGTAAGTCTAATTTCCGTCACACTACATAGTTAGAAAATTTGTGTGTGTGTGAGATGAGTTTTAACTTTGACTCTTTTAACTTTCTGTTACACAATGCAGTGTTACTAGCTTTACTTACCATGCTGTATACGTTGCATCCTATGACTTATTTTATAACTGGAAGTTTGTACCTTTTGACCCCCTTCAACCATTTTGCCAACCCTCTGTTCCTTGCCTCTAGCAACCACCAATCTGTTCTCTGTATCTGTAAAATGCTTGTTTTTTTGGTTTTGTTTTTTAAAGCTTCTACATGTGTAAGTGACATCATGCAGTATTTGTTCTTGTCTTTTTCCATCTGACATGTCTCCTAATGCTCTCGAGGCCTACCCATGTTGTTGCACGTGACAAGTTTGCATTCTTTTTTATGGCTGAATACTACTCGTGTGTGTGTGTGTGTGTGCGCGCGTGCTCACACACATGCACCCACCACATCATCTTTATCCTTTCATGTGTGAATGGACACTTATGTGGTTTCCGTACCTTGGCTATTGTCAGTAATGCGGCAGTGAAGATGATGTGATGATTTTTTAAACATTACCCAGCCACTGAGTGGCAGAGCTGTTGTTCAGTTTAAAGACTTCCTGGCACTGAAATTCATGCTTTCTTACCATGGTGCTTTTGTGGGTTCTTCACTGTGGAATATTGGGACCCTTGTTTCCTCTCATTGCCCTTCTGGGTATGTACATGCTCAGACCAAGTAGTAGTGATAGCAGTTTTGAATGTGCTAGGTAATTGATTACATTTATAACCACAACCATTGCTTTACTCGTGGAATCAGAAAATTCAAAGGATTTTTTACCTTGAGAAAAAATGTCTTCAATTTGGATAAACAGTCATGGGATATAATGAAATTTACTTTCTGCTGCTGCTGCTGAGTCACTTCAGTCATGTCCCACTCTCTGCGACCCCATAGACAGCAGCCCACCAGGCTTCCCCCATCCCTGGGATTCTCTAGGCAAGAACACTGGAGTGGGTTGCCATTTCCTTCTCCAGTGCATGAAAGTGAAAGTGAAGTTGCTCAGTTGTATCCGACTCTTAGTGACCCCATGGACTGCAGCCCACCAGACTCCTCCATCCATGGGATTTTCCAGGCAAGAGTACCAGGGTAGGGTGCCGTTGCCTTCTCCAGAAGTTTACTTTAGTTGTGGGCTTAACCTTTCATACACTCTGTGGGGATAATAGAACCAGGAATAAGGGACCAGGTGAAAACTAACCTTGGTTATTTCTCATCTCCCTTTTTACGAGAAGTTACTCTTCAACGTCATTTTGACTGAACACATTTGCCTGGGGCAGCATAATAAATTATAATACTGTAATTTTTTTGTGTTAGTTTGTAATAAATTATAGATTCCTTGGTTTACTATAAAGATCATATCAGCCTTAAATACATTCAGATAATGGATTATAGTGAAAATGGAAGTTAACAAACCTGAACATTTGTAGTTTTCATATATAGTTGATGACTTAACTTTTTATCAGCTTTCTGGTCCTCAGTTTCTTCATTTGAAAAATAATAATGTAGGTCTAAGATAATGTCTAAGAGTTTCTTTCAGCTAAAAAGTTCAGTGATTCATTCAGTCATATAAGAGAGTCAGACCTATTGATTTCTTAATTGGTAAGCATTTTGTTAGTGAGCCACAAGCTGGGGGGCTTGTCTTTTTCTAGTACTTATTTTCATAAATAATTGAATATTTTATGTGAATTTTAGTCTAAATCATGAATGAGGGGGAGTTGATCATGGAAGAAGGAATGGGGAGAGATTTAAATGAATGAAATCAGGGGAACTTCAGTATCCCTCATAACTTTGGATGTTTTTAACTCACTTTCAGTCAGTAGATCAATTCCCCTGTATTAGACAATGTCATCTTTGAAGATCTGCTAGTGCCTGTTCTCAGCTAGTTGACATGTTAACTTGTAGGAAAACTATGTTGGAAATGAAAGCACTAGAGACCCTTTCCTTCCAATATTCCTCTAAAATGTAAGTGAATAGGGAACTCCATGTGTCACAGAATGTGAGAAATGAGCACACTTCAGAATTTAGAAAATGTTTCTATGAACTCTCATGTAGTGGGACAGGGTTAAGAAGTATGACTAGTGGCCGAATGGCCTAAATTTGTCCTGTTAACAGTTGTTACTCCAGGAGAATCTGCTCTGAAAAAGCAGCAACACAGTGGCTTGGGTAGGTGACAACAACAATCTGTTAATAGTTTCTGGTTAAGGTAAACAGAGCTGAGGCCCAACCCTATTCAACAGGGACAGGAAAAAGAAGACGATGAAAAGCCCTTCCGAGTAGTTCTTCATGACACAGCATCTTAGAATCCTACAGTTAATATTAGCCCATTGGGTACCTCGGACTCAAAAGCATATGTGGCCCAGTAATTTCATATGTGGCCCAATAATTTCATATGTGGCCACATCCTCATTCAGGCGGATTGGCCAAAGATTGATGAGTCAGTAAAGACTTGGAAAACATGTTCTGCAGATCTTTTCCGAGAATCCTGTTTGAAGTTACTTAGTAGAGGAAGTGAATTAAAATAGAACTCAAGAATGGAGAAGTCCTGCTAGAAGCTGTCATTGTAACTAATGACACATAAAGGAATAAAAGCACCAAGCAATAGCGGAGAAAGGTTTGATGTTGATAAGCAACTTTCATGGTAACCAGGGGATGAAAAAGAAGGTAAAGGATGAAGAACAAGATTTTCAAAGATTTATAAGTGTCTGTATGTGTAGGTATGTGTATAGAAATGACAGACTAGAAAAGGGTGGAAGACAGTGACCTATAAGCAGATGGGCAAGTGTCTTACTTTATGATTCTATAGCACTTTTAGTGTTTGCGAAAGTGTTTGTTTACCACTTTTTGAGTTAAAAATAGGACATATATCTGACATGTTGTAAAGGATAACAGAAAATATAACTGTCTGGGAAGCACAAATCAACATTAAAAAAAAAAATCCTAGAAGCATGAATAGAATGTGCCTGATCAGAACAGTAAGTGACAGTAAGTATTTGTACCCCCTATTGAGGAGATACTGTTTTCTTTAAAAGAAGGAAATTTCATTAGGAAAAAAAAAAATTCATAAGCGAGCAAGCAAGAACATAAATAAATTATATATAAATTATGTATTCTTATATACATGAGTTGTGCACTCATATCTGACTCTTTGTGACCCCATGGACTGTAGCCCGCCAGACTCCTCTGCCTAAGAAATTCTCCAGGCAAGAATAGTGGAGTGGGTTGTCTTTCCCTTCTCCAGAGGATCTTCCCAACCCAAGGATCGAACCTGTCTCTCTTGCATTGCAGACGGATTCTTTAACATCTTAGCCACCAGGGAAGCCCCGTTATATACATATTGTGTATACAGATTTATTTATAATCTTATATAAAAAGTTTTGTATGAAACAGTATAACATGTAAATGTATAAACTTATTTACATATAGCATAATAATATAGTTTATATTTTAATATCACTATAAACATAAATATAAAAGTTGACATATAAAAGTTATAAATAATGTAATATAATAGAAACTAAACTTCCAGAAAAAATTTTTAAGACCTCTACTAAGTTAGTATCTTTCGGATCAAATGGGAAATAAAGCTTTAAATAGTGAATTACTTTGCATGGGATGGACCCTTGAGGCCAGCTCTTTCAGAACGTTGATGGCTTTTAACCATGTGATAGTGATTTTTGTTTCCTGATTGGGTATTTTTCTCTCCTGTAACTCTCAGTGAGAGGGAGCACTGGGTTTTTATCTTCAGTAGTTCCTGTAGTGTCTCTTTTTGCTTCTAAGTTGCTGCCTGATGCTCTTCATATTTCTGGTTCCAACTATAATTATCAGCTTCCACTCCTCCAGCTTCTTATTGCTCCCACCAGGTTTTCGTCATCATAAGAGAATGTCAGCCAGTTGGACTTGGTTGTAGTTAACCCCTGGATGCTTTGGAAAATACAGCAGGTGTCTTGTAAGTTGCTGGTACTTTGAGAGTTAGACTCAAAACTTAGATTGTGTAGGAACATACTGTTGCCTGCAAAAAGTTTTTTTTCAGGGGGGGGGTCCTTTATCCAGACACTGCAGATGGTGTAATACACAGCATCTTTATTTGTCCGGTGACTGCTCCCATATGGCTGGGGTTTGCAGTAGACCAGACCTGCTGCTAACTGGTTTCTCTAAGGGCTGGAGAGAGCTAAGTAAGTGTATATGTATTTCCTGTTTAATCTCAGATGCTACAGAGCCTTTTCTGGCTATAGGGCTTATTTACTCCATGAGCAATAGGAACTTACTGTGAAGGGCTGAAACAGAGTTTATTGTTGGCACAGTTGCAGTGGACAGCTGGGACCTGTTTCCTTGGCCAGTGTTCCTCTTGTTTTATGCTTGCAGAATTAAGAAAGGGATTGATAGCCCAAATTCTCATTCATTTGAATGTAGGGAAAGTTGGACAGGAACACCGGCAAGACTGCTTGGCTTTGAATCCCAGCTTTACTTGTTACCTGTGTGATATCTCGTGCTTCATTATGCTTTTCCGTGAAAGGGGGGAGATAATTAGTATCTACCTTGTAAGAGAGTTGAAATGAATTCAGAGCACATTGAACAGTACCTGGCACAGAAACACTCAAATGCTAGCTAGACTCATACTTATTTCTGTTGTTATTAATAATGTGAACACTTGCTTTTCTTTCAGAATTGAGCACTTTGCCAAAATCTACAGTCAAAAAACTGGCATCAGAAAGGAAGTTCTTTTGAAAACATTGTGGGGAGATTATTATATAAATACGAAGGCTAAGAAGATTATGAAAGTGGATCAGGTAATGTGGTCTCTTGTCCCTGTTGATCGGTGGTCACATTCTTGCCCGGTGAAAACCTGCACTGTAACACACTTGTAATTTGCCTCAGTTTATGTGAGTCAGTTTATGGGAGATTTTCTACTGTATATATTTGGCTAAAGCTCATGTGTCTTTTGTCCAACTATTGCTTAAATAGAGTTCTTTATCAGGATCAAAGGACTGCGTGTTGTTGTTGTTTTTCCTATTTAAGAGGAGCAGAAATCCCAGATCCTGGGCCAGTGAACTTGAAGACACATATTTTGCATCATGCATTTGTGTGTCTCCTTTCTAAAGAGACATCTGTTGTAGACGTCACTGTGTGGCCTGTATTCCTAGCCTCAGCCAAGGCCTCCTCATTGAACACCAGTCACCATGCATTGCTGATGGGTGAGGCAGGTGCTCCCTGGAGCACTTCATTCTGTCGGTGGAGGTCTTGTAGGGCTGCTGAGTCACCTAGCCTCAAAGGAAGGATGCTTTTCTTGAAGACTTTTTTTAATATAAAATTAAGGATTTTATAAATGTATTCTCATTGAAGAGCATGTATATTCCTTTTAGAAGGTATTCCTTAGTATAAAGCTACAGGAAAGAAAAAAAATACCAGAGGCCAACACTGCTAATGGTATGGTTTTCATTTCTTTCATTCTTTCTTTTTAGATAACATAAATCCCTCAATTGAGATTATGCTGTTTATACAGTGTAAACATTTTTCCTCTTGACATCCTATTGTGACCATCTTCCCTTGTCATGGAAAGTTCTTTATAAACAGTACAGTGTGTAGATTCCTTAAAAAACTAGGAACAGATCTACCATATGACCCGGCAACCCCACTCCTGGGCATATACCCTGAGAAAACCATAAATGAAAAAGACACAGACACCCTGGTGTTCATAGCAGCACTGTTTACAATAGCCAAGGCATGGAAGCAACCTAGACGTCCATTAATAGTGGAATGGATAAAGATGTACAATGTGGTACAATGTGTATACACTGGAATGTGTACAATGTGGTACAGTGTGTATACAATGGAATATTAGTCATAAAAAAGAACAAATTTGAGTCCTAGTGAGGTTTATGAACCTAGAGCCTGTTAATACAGAGTGAAGTAAGAAAGAGAAAAATACAGTATATTAATGCATATATATGGAATCTAGAAAAATAGTATTGATGAACCTATTTGCAGGGAAGGAATGGGGAGACAGATGTAGAGAATGGACTTGTGGACACAGGGAGGGGGAGGGGACGAATGGAGAAAGTAGCATTGACATTTAAAAATTTTAAAAATAAATAAATGAAAAATAAAAAAGGAGCCAGTGGAGTGAAGTAGCAAAGAGCATAGTTTGAGATTCTCTTTGCGTCTCAGCTCTACCGCTTTCTAGTTCTGTGACACTTGTCCGTTTCTTTCCTCTGCAAATTGAAGATAGTAATATTTATCTCATGGAGTGATTATGATAATTACATGAAATATCCAAGAAAAGTCTTAAGAGCAATTCCTGTCATGTAATAAACACCCTCTTACATCATTATCATTCATGTAATCATTCTCCTAAGATTGAACATAGTTTTTATTTCTGTTTCTCAAATATTTTGATATTTTAAGTAAAGCTGTGATAGGCATCTTGATGCATACATTTTTAGGCCTTTACGATTTATTTTTTAACCAGTCATTCTAAGGTAATGACTTAACTTCCCAGTACCTTGCCAGTAGCTCTTGAGAAGGAGGGTTTCAGTTTATATTCCGTCTCTTGTACCTATGAGAGTAACCATCTCAAAGGGTTCATGCTGTGATTTTGTATAGTTTGATAAGAGAAATAGTAGGGTTTTTTTTTTGTTTTTTTTTTTATCTTCTTCCTTGAAGTTGAACAGCATTCATATTTTAAGAACATCCTTTAGAATGAAGTCCATGGACATTTTAGAGTGCAGTTTTAGCTCTCAGCTTGGGTACCATTGTTCTTTTGATGGCAGTGGGAGGGCAGCCACAGTGATGTATCCACCTCCCTGCCCCGCACCCTGAGAGGTTTCTTGTGTGGTGTCCATGGTTCGGAAAGAGAAGAGTGAGTTGTAACTGACTGGNTCCATGGACATTTTAGAGTGCAGTTTTAGCTCTCAGCTTGGGTACCATTGTTCTTTTGATGGCAGTGGGAGGGCAGCCACAGTGATGTATCCACCTCCCTGCCCCGCACCCTGAGAGGTTTCTTGTGTGGTGTCCATGGTTCGGAAAGAGAAGAGTGAGTTGTAACTGACTGGATTATTGGCTGTCTAAAGCATTCATATAGCTACTTTCCTCCACTTTGTTGTTGAATAAGTATTTTCTAGGAGAAATGAAGCATCGACAGTAAAGCACATCAAGAGTGAATACGTGGAACTGGAGCCAATTATACAGAGTGAAGTGAGCCAGAAAGAAAAACACCAATACAGTATACTGACANTATGTACCACAGCTTTCTTATCCATTCATCTGTTGATGGACATCTAGGTTGCTTCCATGTCCTGGCTATGCTGGGTGTTTGTTGCTGCACACGGGTTTTCTTTAACTGCCTCTGGTTGCAAGGGCTACTGTCTTGTTGTGGGGCACAACACCACAAGCCCGTGTGCCCATGTGTCTACGGCATGTGGATTTCAGTAGTTGTGGCTCCCGGGCAGGTGGGAACCTCCCGGACCAGGGATTGAACCCATGTCTCCTGCATCAGCAGGTGGATACTGAAGCACTGGACCACCCAGGAAGTGCTTGTTGGGATTTTCATACCAAGGGAGGTTGTAGAGCAAGGTGGGCAGTAAGGATCGAACTTGGCCTCAATGCTTGCCAACCCTGTGATTTTTGACAGTTTCCCCCATTTCTGTATACCTTGATTTTCTCATCTCTAGGTAGTTCCACAAAAGGAGATCCTTTAAAAAGAATAACCTGGCACACACGGCAGCTGTGGACTAAATGAGATAATGCACACAGAATGGACCCCGAGTGGTTGCCAGGAGATGAGGGAGGTGATTTTTCACAAGTTGTAGATGAACTATTTACTAATGATAGCTCTCCTGTTTAGCAGCTTTGTTTGCCACGCTCGGATACACAAGCCCCTAATTGGTTTTCCCTGCAGGAACCAAGTAACCACCTTCCACTCCGTTTCTCACCTTGAATCTGGAGTTGGAGATGAGCCGCCTCATCTCGGGGGTTGACTGTGGCTTTTCTGTGCTTTATTTATCCAACAAGTATTGGTGGAGAGCCTCTTCCTGGGATTGGGGACAGGGCATGGAACTAGAAAAACAAATCTCCATCTTCTTATGGCTTAAATTCTAGCAACAGGGGAAATGAAATGCATACAACATAAGGTCAGAAGGTGTTAAATGTTATGAAAGACACACAAAGCAATGTTATTAACCAGGAGTTGTTGGACATCTATCAGACATGTCAGGGGCTGTGGAAGCTGGTGCTGCAGCCACTGATAAAAACAGAAGTGGCTATTACAAGCTGGACTAATGCTGTAATACAAAGGAGTAGGTAATCTTTGTTGGGAAAATGCAAGCTATCACAGCCTAGAAATAGCCACTGGTAGGTTGATCAATCAGCAAAAGTGGATGTATGCAGAAGGAGGGGACTTTGCCCAAGACTCCTGTAAATTCTATCCTCTAAGCCTCAGATATGGTCACTACTTTTGTTCTACACCTGAGATGCAAATTTTCTAGAAGAAGGAAATGGAGAAGGAAGGAAGGAGAAGGAGGCAGCTAGAATGGATATAAGGGAGTAAAACTGGCCTTGATCTTTCTAAAAAGTCATTGTGGACTTTTAATTTTTCCTCTAAGTGGGAAATGGAGACAATGTTTGTCCCAAATAGTTTGAGAATATCGCTTCTTCGTTTAATTAGGAATATCCCTGAGAAGTGTTTTCACTGAAAAAATGCAGTTAAATATAATTGAAAAGCTAAGGAAACTCAGTGGAGGAGGAAGCCCAAGGCTCTGGTGTGGAAAGGGCTTCTCAACGCCCTAGGAAGCCTCCCCAGAGGCCCCTCTGCTTTCCACTTCCAGGCAGCTCTTCTCTGCAACGATGTTCCTCTCCCAGCCAGCTGGAGGGACCAAGGGGCTCTGGCAAAACAGCCTGTTCCAGGGTGGCCAGTCTTGCTGGGCATTTTGATCAGCCCTGCAGAAAGGGGTCCCAGCAGTGCCCTGACCTGGCGGGACAGCTGACACTTCCTTTCTCCCTACCATCTCTGTTGTTGTTTAGTGGCCAAGTCATGTCTGACTCTTCGCGACACCATGGACTGCAGCCCACCAGGCTCCTCTGTCCATGGGATTCTCCAGGCAAGAACACTGGAGTAGGGTGCCATTCCCTTCTCCAGGGGATGTTTCCTGCACAGGGATGGAACCCGCCTCTCCTGCTGTGGCAGGTGGATTCTTTACCACTGAGCCACCAGGGAAGCCTCACCATCTCTGGAGCCCATGGCGATTATAATGTAGTGCCGCCCCTAGCAAATAGTAAGCTGTAAAATGCCTTCAGAGTCAGAATAGCATGGGCTTGATCGCCTCCTCCACCAGTTATCAGGGATGTGGCCTTGAACAGTGAACTTTATCTCTGGATGGTGTTTCCATCTGCCTTCCACGTGGGAGACTCTGGGTCAATCCCGGGGTCAGAAAGATTCCCTGGAGAAGAGAAGAGCAACCCACTTCAGTATCCTTGCCTGGAGAATTCCATGGACAGAGGAGCCTGGTGGGCTACAGTCCATGGAGTCGCAGAGTCAGACATGACTGAGCGACTTTCACTTTCATATTCATTCTCCCCCAAACCTCCCTCCAGCAGGCTGGCACATTGCTTTGGGCAGAGTCCCATGTGTTATACAGTAGGTCTTTGTTGGTTACTCATTTTATTTTTTCAAATTTATTTATTGTAATTGGAGGCTAATTACTTTATAATATTGTAGTGGTTTTTGCCATACATCAACATGAATCTACCATGGGTGTACATGTGTTCCCCATCCTGAGTCCCTCTCCCACCTCCCTCTCCATCCCACCCCTTAGGGTCATCCCAGTGCACCAGCCCTGAGCACCCTGTCTCATGCATCGAACCTGGACTGGTGATCTGCTTCACATATGATAATATACATGTTTCAATGCTATTCTCTCATATCATCCCACCCTCACCTTCTCTCAGAGTCCAAAAGACTATTCTATACATCTGTGTCTCTTTTGCTGTCTCGCATATAGGGTTATCATTGCCATCTTTCTAAATTCCATATATATGAATTGCTGCTGCTGCTAAGTTACTTCAGTTGTGTCCAACTCTGTGCGACCCCACAGATGGCAGCCCACCAGGCTCCGCCACCCCTGGGATTTTCCAGGCAAGAACACTGGAGTGGGTTGCCATTTCCTTCTCCAGTGCATGAAAGTGAACCATGAAAGTGAAGTTGCTCAGTTGTATCCGACTCTTCATGACCCCGTGGACAGCAGCCCACCAGGCTCCTCCATCCATGGGATTTGCCAGGCAAGAGTACTGGAGTGGGGTGCCATTGCCTTCTCCATATATATGTATTAGTATACTGTATTGGTATTTTTCTTTCTGACTTACTTCACTCTGTATAATAGGCTCCAGTTTCATCCACCTCATTAGAACTGATTCAAATGTATTCTTTTTAATGGCTGAATAATATTCCATTGTGTATATGTACCACAGCTTTCTTATCCATTCATCTGCTGATGGACATCTAGGTTGCTTCCATGTCCTGGCTATTATAAATAGTGCTGCAATTAACATTGGGGTACACGTGTCTCTTTCAGTTCTGGTTTCCTCTGTGTGTATGCCCAGCTGTGGTTATCCATTTTAAATAGAGCAGTGTGTTCATGACCTTCCCAAAGTCCCTAAATATCCCTCTGCCCCAGCAACCATAAGTTAGTTTTCTAAGTCCGTGAGTCTCTTTCTGTTGGAACTCTACTGACAGTTTAACCCCATGTTGAATATTAAGTGTCTAGAAGAGTGCTTGGCACAGAAAATGAAAGCCCATTGAGTGAGAGTTATCAATCTTACACTTACACTGCATGAATGAAGAGATGCAAAGCACACAGGAAACCCGAGTAGCATTTTTTCCTTCTTAGCGCACACAGGCTGAAGAAGACATCCAAGCCCTGGATTTATCCAGCTAACATGTCTATGGAGATGGAGTGAAGCTGTGAAGACAGGTTACAATGGGAACGTCCACCCACACAGAGCACATGTTAGAATGCACAGAAGGCCAGGAATTTTCTGTGGCCATGAAAGCACCTCAGCAATGCTCAGAGGGGCCATCAGTTCCCCTCTCATATCCCTGCCCGAGCTCTGTACTGGGTCATGTGTGCTGAGTCACTTCAGTTGTGTCTGACTCTGTGACCCCATGGACTGCAGTCCTCCAGGCTCCCCCATCCAGGGGGTTCTCCAGGCCAGGATACTGGAATGGGTTGCCAGGCCCTCCTCCAGGGGATCTTCCCGACCCAGGGATCGAACCCGTTTCTTAAGTCTCCTGCTTTGGCAGGTGGGTTCTTTACCACTGGTGCCACCTGGGTGGCGGGTCATATAGCTCCCTAATTGCACCTTTAAGATCAGCGTCTCCAAGCTTTCCCTTCACCTGGAATGGTGTTCTTGCACCCTACACAGCACATCCGCCTTACCAGTTTCCTCTTCTCTCACACCGTCTTAAAGAGTCTGTTCAGACATTGCTCCTCTTGAAACTCTTCATCAATTTCGTCTCTGTGCTCCTCGAAGCCTTTGAATTGCAGCACCTGTGGATATCTGCACGCCCGACTTCCCGTCAGAGGATCGTCTCTTTCAATCTCCAGAATTCTCTGAACCTGGTTTGTCACAGGGTCTAAGTAAATACTTGACGATCATGATGACAGTAGCGAAGATGATGAGATGGGGATGGCAGGCATGGCGCTGATGAGATGGTGATGGTGATGGTGACAGTATGGTGGTGGTGACGGTGATGTGATGAGGTGGCGGTGACAAGTGAGGGTGATGACACCATGCTGGGGTTGAGGCTGATAATGACACGGTGATGATGGTCACGACTGCAAGCATTTATACAGTGGTTGCCATGTTCTAGGCACAGTTCTAACAGTGCCTGCTGCTAAATCACTTCAGTCGTGTCCGACTCTGTGCGACCCCATAGATGGCAGCCCACCAGGCTCCTCTGTCCATGGAATTTTCCCAGGCAAGAGTACTGGAGTGGGGTGCCATTGCTTTCTCTGCTAACAGTGCCTAACACCGTTCTAACTACAGTCTGGTGTGCTGCAACCCATGGGGTCACAAAGAGTAGGACACGACTTAGCAACTGAATAATAACAATACCAGGAACTGTTCTAAACGCTTTAATAGCATTCATTTAATCTTCACAACAACTCCATCCAGTAGCTACTACTTCCGTTTTACAAGGAAGCAGAACAAGAATGAATATCAGGGAACTTGAATAATCTTCCCAAGGTTGACCAGGCTCAGAAGTGGATTTCTTACTAAGATGGCTACATCTCCAAGGTGCTGCAAGACCTATTCTCCCAGGAGATCTGGCCTCTGGCATCTTTTCCCTGTGGACCCCACCATGAGAATGAACGCCGCTCTGACTCATGTGGACTTGGGAGCCAAGACTCCTGCATTTCAGCATAAATCGCTGAGCCTCGGAAATAGCCCTCCCTGGCTCCCGAGGGCAGGAGCTCGTCCCCACATCCCTGCCCAATTCCCAGGCACTTACCACTCAGACAGCTGCAGTGGAGTGATTTACAACCACTTTGTGTTTTCCAGCAAGAAGCTGAAAAAATGTCACATACTGTGGAATACCAATTGCAGAAACTTGCACAGAGAGTGGCCACTGGTGACTTTCTGCAGACATGCCTGCCTTGGTCCCCAACCCTCTACACACGCTCTTTAATGACTCAGCTGGCCCCATGGCAGCTCTGCCTTGACATTGCTCAGAGCAGCAGAGAGGGAAAGACATTGTGATCAGAGCCGAGTGGGGTAAAATGCACACACAGCTGGGTTTTTATGTGTGATGAAATCTTCTTATGCTGCCACGAGCATCAGGATTTGTCCCTTCAGATTCTTCTTCTTATCTGGAACACACGGATCCATTTAACAGATATTTATTGTGCCCCCATTATGTGCTACATGCTGGGGACACTGGGTTGAAAAAATGCCCACCCTTCATCCCTTAGTCTAGTTGAGGGTGGATGGAGGGGATCCAAGTAAATATTTTTTGTGCTGTGGCAACTATTGGAGCCTCTGTTGCTATGGGGGTCAGGCGAGTAGGGGAGTCCTCACCCTCCTTGGGGAAATCTGGGAAGCCTTGACAAAGGAGAAGACACCTGGGCAATGCTTTTAATCCTTGCTACGTGGAGAAGGCTTGTAGGGACACCCAGGCAGACAGGACAGCTTTTGAAAAGGCACAGGAGCATGGAAGGTTGCTGTGATGCTAGGCTGTGGTACCCAGTTGCTGCTACTGCTATTTAGTTGCTCAGTTGTGTCTGATTCTTTTGCGGCCCATGGACTGTGACCCACCCGCCACCTCTGACCATGGGATTTCCCAGGCAGGAATACTGGACTGGGTTGCCATGGCCCACTTCCCAACCCAGGGACTGAACCTGCCTCCCCTGCACTGGCAGGTGGATTCTTTACTAACTGTGCCACCAGGGAAGCTCCCTGCAGCTGGAAGTTTCAAATTACAAGGCTGAACTTCTGCTGGGCAGCCCTTTCCCACAGCTGCAGCTGCTCTTTCAGCTCCTGGAGCCAATTTGTTTTCTTTCATCTTCTATGCTTTATTTATTTAATAATCTTTATTTATTATTTTTGGCTGGGTTGGGTCTGAGTTGTTGCACGTAGGATCTTCATTAGGCATGCAGGATCTTTTGTTGTGGTGCATGGGCTGAGTAGTTGCAGCCTGAAGGCTTAGTTGCCCTGCTGCATGTGGGGGTCTTAGTTCCTGACCAGGGATCAAATGTGTATCCCCTGCATTGGAAGGCAGATTCTTAACCACTGAACTGTGTCCCCTGTAGTGGCAGCACAGAGTCTTAACCACTGGGCCACCAGGAGAGTCCCCAAATTTTAAATCATTGTCTTTTTCAAAAAATGTTTGTTTGCTTACTTGGCTTTGCCAGATCTTAGTTGCCGCATATGGGATCTAGTTCCCAGGTTGGGAATTGAACCCAGGCCTCCTGCCCTGGAAATTTGGCATCTTAGCCACTGGACTACCAGGATAATCCCTTAAATCATTCTTAATATTATGAATTATCCGGTTCAAATTTTCTCTGCTCTTACATTTGGCTTGTTTGAATAAGGATCCAAACACTGAGACGTGTTATCTTTTAACACGTTCCTCTATCCCCTATTTTGTCTATAAATTAGCAGACCTACAGTTGCTCTGTGAAGCATGACCCTTCAAGCTGAATAGTTTATGGTTTCCCATTCTAGCTAACCCTGGGGTACTTCATCATACCCCTTAGCCTGACCCCCATCTTTGTAACTCAACCCCTTATTAAACTCTCCTTAATTACCTCTTTGCTGTATGCCCACCACTCATACTATTCCATGGACATGAAAATTCCATGGCTAGAGGAGCCTGGTGGGCTATAGTCCATGGGGTTGCAAAAAGTCTGACATGGTTGAGCATACACTTGTACCACTCCAGTACATGGTATTCAAATTTAGCCACTATCATCATGTTGTTATTATGTTGATTATGATAAAACTGAGATACCAAGAGACCATATTAACTTGCTAAAGTCATACAAATAGATTTCACTTAGCGAGAACCCTGGGGATGTTAGCTGCTTTATACATGCCCAATGGTCTTCAGCAATCATTACTATTTCAGCTCCATCCACAAGGGAGAAAACTGAGGCGCAGAAAGGTTAAGACATTTGCCTGAACGAGCACAGCTAGGGAAGGGCCGATTCTGGATTCGGACCCCAAGCTTTGGGACTTACTGTCTCCTAGGGTGATGCCACCTTTTTTCTCCCCTGCCTGAAACTAAAATCCCACGCTGGTGCTCCATCCTGTCCTATATTCTTTTTCCAAAAGTCAAGACGTCCCTGTTTCTTGTCACAGCCACCTCTGCCGTCTGAGTAGATAAAATCAGACTGTGAGTTCATCGGTCTATAAAAGCCGAGAGGGATGGGGACAGGGCAGGAAGATGCGTGAATCTCAGCCAAATGTGTAACTTATTGCCGGAAGCCCTCCCACCCCCCAGAATCAAATCAGAACACTGTCTCCAGATCTCGCCCATCTGCGCTCAGTCATTTTGGATTCTGCAGGGGGATTTGTCAGGCAGTCAGACATGTCAGCTCTCTGGGACGGGAGTTTGCAGGGCCCACCCCACCCCATTGCATGGCTGACAGCCCTGGCCGGCAGGCTTGGGTGCTAAGCTTCTCAGGCAGAAGCGTTGGGTCAGTGCGGTGTTGTCATCAATTATGGCCCACGGCTGGGCAGCTGGTCATCCGTCATGTCTCTCTGAGTCCCCTGGAACTGAATCACTGGGACCCTGCAGCCTATTCGTCTAGCTTTGGGTCTAAGATTTCATGGTCAGAATTAAAAGGCATCTGTTCTACCCTCTGTTTTGAAATTTCTTTGTGTCTAAATTGTTACTATTTCTTTGGCTGTAGCCTTGTGAGCATTTAATGTCAGAATACTGGGACTTTGGGATTCAAGGAAGTCCTTTAGTTTCATTTCAATTTCTTTTTCTGCTATTACATTCAGGAAAAAAATAATTTAACACTGCATATCAAAAAGTCAGAATACAATGATGCTGTTTTTTTTTTTAAATAGAATTTTCTTTCTATCTGTTGATCTCCCATTTATTAGTACATAACCTTAGAATGATGTCTGGAGTGATCTTCATCAAAGGTTAACTATGGTTATTTCTGGATGGTGGGACTTGGGGTTAAGTTTGGCATTTTTCCTTTTTCCTTTCTTACAAAGACAGTCATAATTTTCTTGAGAGAAGGAGATATATAGAAGCTCTGAACTAAAGAGAAGACCCTAAAGATGTTCAAATCCAGATGAATAAATAGACGCTCAGAGGGGGAAATGGGTTTTATCTCAGGTCACAGTAATCTGACTGCTGAAGCAAGACCAGAACCAAGATGTGGATCTCAGACTGTTTTCCTCCAATATGGATTCATTCATCAAAAATAGAGCAAACCAACCAACCAAACAAAAAGAAACCAATTTAGCAAACATACTTGGAAATAAGACAGATCCAAGGTACTCCCTGCCTTCATGTAGACAGAAGGTAGAATCAAGGCTTGGGTTGTCATCAGTGAACTTGTGGAGGACCGAGATCATAATGTTCTCGGGGGATGTGAGAGCATAAAGGAGGTAGAATAAAGCCAAGGCAAGAGAGGAGACAGGGCTTCCAGGAAGACTTCCTGGAGGAGAAAGTATTAGTTGTTGGTTAGATACAGAGTGGACTGGGAGGAGGTCTCAGGCAAGAGCAATGAGAGCCCATCCGTAGACGCAGGACAAAACAGGAGCCATTTGTCTGTTTATGACTCAATACCAGAGGTTAAAATACAAATGAGAACTGGAGGTGAGGCCTGGGGGAGGCATCAGGCTGGAAGGGTTGCCAAGGGCAATTCAAAGCTAAACTCCCTAGAGCCTGGAAACCCCAGGAGACTACAGACCTGTAGCAGCACCCAAGCACCTATGATCGATGCTCAGTAGATGGTTGCTACACAGATGGCTCAACTAGGATGGCATCCCTTCCAGGAAGCCTGTTCCAGCTTCCTCCTTGCCCCAGTGCCAAAACTGACCTCTCCCTTATTTCTGTTTCCTAGACCTTTGCTCATTCATTTTAGCATCTATAATAATCTGTCTGATAGAAGAGATCTTTTTATTTTTTTCATGTCAGTCTTCCTCCTTTAGCCCATGAACTTTAAAAAGGAAAGACGCACCGATTCCTCTCCATGTCACTCAGAGTGTCTGGTACACAGGAAGAACTCAACAGAGGCTTGGTTAAAAGACATCTACTAGGCTCCCTTTAGTCCAAGTCTTCTCTCTGTTGCTGCTGCTGCTGCTAAGTTGCTTCAGTCGTGTCCAACTCTGTGCGACCCCATAGACGCCAGCCCACCAGACTACCCTGTTCCTGGGATTCTCCAGGCAAGAACACTGGAGTGGGTTGCCATTTCCTTCTCCAATGCATGAAAGGGAAACGTGAAAGTGAAGTCGCTCAGTCATAATCCAACTCTTAGCGACCCCATGGACTGCAGCCCACCATGCTCCTCCATCCATGGGAAGAGTACTGGAGTGGGTTGCCATTGCCTTCTCTGAGTCTTCTCCCTAGACCCCACCAATTTATGTGGAGTCTTTCATTACACCTGGACACAATGTCTAAAATTCTAAACACCTAAAGGNTCATAATCCAACTCTTAGCGACCCCATGGACTGCAGCCCACCATGCTCCTCCATCCATGGGAAGAGTACTGGAGTGGGTTGCCATTGCCTTCTCTGAGTCTTCTCCCTAGACCCCACCAATTTATGTGGAGTCTTTCATTACACCTGGACACAATGTCTAAAATTCTAAACACCTAAAGGGCTCTAGGTCTAAACTAGGGTCTGCAGGAAGGATTCTTCTGGGCTAGAGAGGACTGTAGTGGGTCTCTATTGGTTATTCTGGTTCAGGAATCATTATCCCTTCTTTCAGTTAAACACTTTTCTTTTCCTTCTATTACTACTCACTGAATGTGCTTTTGGTGGGAATGTCTCTAGCAAGGTGATCCATCCAACCCTCAAATACTAACGTTTTGCCAGAACACATGGGGCTTCTCCAGTGGATCAGCAGGTAAAGAATCTGCCTGCAATGCAGGAGTCACAGGAGACGAGGGTTTGATCCCTGGGTCAGGAAGCTCCCCTGGAGGAGGACACGGCAACTCACTCCAGTATTCTTGATTGGAGAATTCCACAGAAAGAGGAGCCTGGTGGGCTGCAGACCATGCTGTTGCAAAAGAGTTGGACACGACTGAGGCGGCTTAGCACATATGCCCTCCAGAACACAGCCTTCCCTGTCCTTCACTATCTCCTGGAGTTTGCTATTCTAATTTCATAATCTTTAAAAAGTCCAGAATAAAAACATTGAGTGGGAGTGGGAGGTGGGGGGGGGCTTCAAGATTGGGAACTCATGTACACCTGAGGTGAAAAAAAAATTAAAATTAAAATTAAAAAAATAAATAAATCCATAAATAAACAAATGAAATAATAAAAAAAAAACATTGGTAAGAATTAGTATAGGTGAGTGGCTGGATGAGTAATGACTGGCTGGATGAGTGAGTAGTCCTTAATAGATACTGTGCTCAAGATTCTGTGGTTTTCTAGCAATTCTACTCCAGTGTATCAGCCCAAGGGAAGTGAAAATACATGGATTTGGGCTTGTGCACAAGTTACTGAGCAACCTGACTCATAACATCCAGATACTGGAAACAACTCCAAAGTCAATCAACTGCTGAACAGATAAACTCAGTTACATCCATAAAATGTGAAACTACTTAGCAATAAAAAGGAACAAACTACTGTTACCACACATGGTTGGAGCTGGAACTGCACTCTGCCAAGTAAAAGAAACCAAAAACAAAAGAGTACCAATTGCACAATTCCATTTCCATAAAATTCTATAAAAGACAAATACAGTCTATAGTGAGAGAAAGCAGATCAGTGGTTCCTTGAGGTTAGAGGAGGAGGATTGACTGGGAAGAGATACAAGGAAATACCTGAGGGTGATGGGAATGTTCTGTGTCTTGATTGTACAGGTATATACATTTGATAGACATTCATAGACAGTGCACTTAAAATGTGAGCATTCTACGTTATGTGGATTGCAACTCAATGAAGTCGATTTTTAAAATGTTGGAATATTAAGTCAATAGAAGAGCCAAGACTCTTCCTCCATTAGGCTGGCACAATTGCAAGCCCTATTCCTCTCTCAGTGGGTTACACTCCTTTAAAAATGATGTTATTCCTTTTCTTACAGATGGCTTGAAAAGATCTAATAAAATCACATACAGAAAACCATAACAAGGGACTTCCCTGGTGATCCAGTTGGCTAAGACTCCAAGCTCCCAAAGCAGGGGACCCGGGGTTCCATCTCTGGTCAGGGAGTTGGATTNGCTATTCCTTTTCTTACAGATGGCTTGAAAAGATCTAATAAAATCACATACAGAAAACCATAACAAGGGACTTCCCTGGTGATCCAGTTGGCTAAGACTCCAAGCTCCCAAAGCAGGGGACCCGGGGTTCCATCTCTGGTCAGGGAGTTGGATTCTGCATGCCGCAACTGAATTCACGTGCTGCAGTGAAGTTCCTGCATGCCAGCAACAAAGGTCAAAGGTCCTGTGTGCTGCACCTAAGACTCAGTACAGCCACTAAATAAATAAAATGAACTATCAAAAGAGTAACAACAGCAAAGCCAACAGTAATGAGAAGGAGAAGNAAAAAAAAAAAAGAATGAATACGTTAGATATTGATGAAATACTCAGAAATTTTAAACCCATACATCCTTTTTTTTTTTCTTTTTTTTTTTTAACAGGCAAAAGGAAAGAAACCTTTATTTGTACAGTTGATCCTGGAAAATATATGGAGTTTGTATGATGCTGTCTTGAAAAAGTAAGACTGTCATAAATTGTTTATCTCTGGGCAGTGTAATTTGCAGTTTGACGAGTTACCCTTCTGAAAGCTAGGTAGACTGGGAAAGTGAAGAAAGCTTTTACAGAGGCTTTGATTACCAAGCTTGGAAACCATTTAAAGGAGTATGTGTAACCCAATTACAGGGTGACGGGAGGGATAGAACAGAAATATTTTATAGAGTGCTGAGGCAAAGAGATAAAAGGATGGGAAGAACCATCAGACTTTCATTTTTACAAACTCAGTTTAAAGTAAACTAGTAAATGTAGTGGAAAAGCTGCTTGATGTTGAGGATCACTCATGGGGTCCCCACTTCGGGAAAAAACCTTGCCTGATACAAGTGGAAAAGAAAGTTTGCTTTCGTAAATTTCCAAGTTGTTCCAGTGGTGGAATAATGGTTTTTGCTTTTAGTATTTATTTATAAAATCGCTTTACCAGTTGACATAGCATGTTTAAGACGATTATGGAATGCTGCTTCATGGGACATTTTCAAAAGAGGTTCATCTGGAAGTGAAAAGTAGAGGGTGAGCAGTTTAACCCTATGTCAGGAGCCCCCCCTCCAGCATTTTTGTTGTTTTATAGTCAAGTAGTGCATTAGGAATAGATGTGTCCTGGGATGTGTTTCTCTTCGTTACTGCCCCTTTTTGTCTTTATGTGATCTTTCTCTCTTCTCACCTCCCATCCTCCCATCTCTTGTTTACTATAGGGACAAAGAAAAAACTGATAAAATCGTGACTTCTTTAGGATTAAAGATTGGAGCCCGAGAGGCACGGCATTCAGATCCTAGAGTCCAGATCAATGCTATCTGCAGTCAGTGGCTGCCCATATCTCAAGCTGTTCTTGGTATCCTTTATATTAATGGTTGTTAATAAAATCATAGATTTGACAGAACAAGAAGAAAGTGTGTTATTGGCCATCCGGAGGGCCTCTGAAAATAACGCATGCCAATTCAGAGTAAGTTTTTTCTGGGGTTATTTAATATTTTACCATGAAACTGTATTAAATACTTTAGAAGTGACTCTATTAATATTAAGATTAATACAAATTTGAATGTTCTTAAAAAACATTTAAAATTTTTGTTTCTTAATCCATAAAATCGAAACTCTTAGACTAAGATTTGCATAGAAGTAGATACTTTAGATGTTTGTGTTAGGATCACTGGTTCATTTTAACCTATATTTTCTTTACCTTGTTGATACTTCCTCTCAAATTAGTGATTCCAAAAGGACTTGATTTTAAGTAGCTTACCTTAACTAAAGTCATTTTGTAGATGAATTTAGACTATCTTCTTTGTTTTTTTTTTTAAAGACTTTTGTTATATGGGCCAATTTTAGTGTCTTGAATTTTTTACAGCGTTGCTTTTGTTCTGTTTTATGTTTTGGTTCTTGGGCCGAGAGGCATGTGGAATCTTAGCTCCCCGACCAGGGATCGAACCCACACCCTCTGTATTGGAAGGTGAAGTCTTAACCATTGGACCTCTAGGGAAGTCCTAACCAAAGTAATTTTATAGAGGAATTTAGACGATTAATATCTTCTTATCATTGATCCGTGTGTACTTAGCAATACCCATGGGGTGGGCTGAGGGTGCAGTGTCTGGGGAGTGGGCCAGCAGTGGACCACAGAGGCTGCCCCTGCGGCAACCTCGCCCTGTTGGAGGACCTGCCTGCGTCGCAGCGAGTGGCTGATGGTGGTTTTATGCTAGTTGATAGAGACAGAGACTGTATGGAAGACTGTGAGGACGGGGTCACAGGCAGCCCAACTCCTGAGCTCTGTGGCCCTTCCTCCTTTGTTCCGTAGGATGTCAGTGTTAGAGTGTCTGCCATGAGCACCCTTTCTGGGCTCTAGAGCGTCCATGAACCCCCTGAGATTGTATCCACGTTTTGAGATGTGACTTGCGGAGTATTGCCTTGCAGCCCAGGTATGGTATATGTTGTAACTTCAGCATTTCGTGCACAGTCTGAGTCTCTGCCAGGGTGAAGAGTGCTTGCTGTGGCTTTTGCATCCTTAACAGCAGACTTCAGCCATGGTGTGTCAGAAGCTTCCTAGTCCCCTCGACATTACAGCGGAGAGAGTGGAGAAACTGATGTGTGCAGGGTCACAGACTTTTGATTCTCTCCCACCAGAAACCCAGGCTCTGAAAGCAGGTGAGGTAAAGACGAACACGCCAGTCAGTGTATTTTTGGTCTTCCTAAGTCAAGACTACTCTAGACCAATTTGCTGAATGCTAGCTTGCTAAATGGCCAAATGGCCAACGCCCCCGGTAAACAGTTTCACAAACATTTCTCCAGTTGCTTCTTGTTTTCTAACTTTTCAGTTTCGCCAGAGCCGTTTTGCTCTGTCAGTGGAGTGAGGAGACTGGAGACCTCTCCCTTTTGCCCAGATCACAGTTCATAATCTTACCATCATGCTCTGTTCCATCCTCTCAGGTAGCCAGGAATGCGTTCCTGAGGTGGCTGTGTCTCCAGGGCCTGTGGAACGGTGACTCCAGGGTCTGTGTTCCCTCTTGAAGCCCCGCACATGCTCGGCCCTTGAGAGGGAGCCTTATTTGCTCCCGGCCTCATATGGCTCCATGAAATTCATCTGTGTGCACCACTCTGTCCTGCTCTTTTTCTCCGGTTCTGTTGGATTTGCAGCCTTTGTGCTCAGATCACTGCTGTTCTCAGACCCGTGGTTAACTCTCCTTTGTTAAACCTCTCAGCCAGTTCCCAGTCCTCCTGACCACTACCATTTGACGCAGTCAGTCCCTCCTTCCTCCTTAAGACTCTTTCTTCTTTGACTTCTGGGCTTCCACCTTGTCTCCCTGTCTCCCCAGCTATTTATCCCAAGATGTGTATAAGAGACAGGTGTGTTATTGGCCATCCGGAGGGCCTCTGAAAATAACGCATGCCAATTCAGAGTAAGTTTTTTCTGGGGTTATTTAATATTTTACCATGAAACTGTATTAAATACTTTAGAAGTGACTCTATTAATATTAAGATTAATACAAATTTGAATGTTCTTAAAAAACATTTAAAATTTTTGTTTCTTAATCCATAAAATCGAAACTCTTAGACTAAGATTTGCATAGAAGTAGATACTTTAGATGTTTGTGTTAGGATCACTGGTTCATTTTTACCTATATTTTNGAAAAATCAAACAGAAGTTAATAACATGTACAAGGGAGAGACCTGGGAAAACAGAATAACTTGCTAAAATATCTGAAACCCTCACCTTAAATACTGTCAGTGGTTTAGAATTTCAAAGGGGAGAAAGGCATTTGCCATGGAAAATGAAAAAGTGAAAGTCTGATTAGAAAGAGTGCTTGCTGGACCACAGAGTGGGCTCTAATCGCTGGGCCCTGCCGATTTCCCCACCACACCAGCCCCTTCTCTTTGCAGATATTTCTGGTGATAGTTGTATTCCAGGAACAGGCCTTTCTCTCAGTTCATTAGACAACTAAGGGGACAGAAAAAGAACAACTTCCTAAGTTCTCTGCTCCTTAAAAACAATGAGCCTAAATTAACCCTCCGCTCAAGAAACACCTTGTGGAGTGGCGAAGTTAGCTATTCTGCAGTTCTGCCTATAAACCTTCTTCGTGAAGTTTCACAGTCCAGAAGCCGAGGTGGTAGATTGTGTCTCATTAAGCCAGTCTCTTAGTCCTGACAGTAGGTTTAACTAGACATCTTTAAATCCATTTCTGCAAGTGGTAATGCAGGTGGGCTCTCAAAGTTAGGCTTCTAAGGTGCAAGCAATCTGGTATTTCTAAGAGGCATTTCTGTGAAGACAAAAGGTTCATGGTTGGAGCTAATTATAAACCAGCTTCTGAACCTAGGGAGCAGCCAGTGCAGATTTCTAGATGTTAGAGTCAAGTATCATTTGCAATTTGAAATGTCTTTGATGATGTCCTCTAGTGTTCAGGTAAACTTCCTGAGTGGCTTACACAGCAGTGGGCCAGAATATTGCCCCCAAATGGGCTATTGTGCGGTGGTCTCTCTTAAATTTATCTCAAGTTGCAGGACTTCAGGAAAGGAGCAGCTTTGGTTCTCGGTGTTTCCACATCAAAAGTAGGTGGAAAAAGTGAAAATGTTAGTTTGGAGAGTTATAGACTAATATTTGAGGAAACCAGGAGAATTCAGGATCCAGCCCAGTTTACAGATGGTAGCCGAAATAGAATCTAATATTCCCAAGTGTGTGTTATAGTTTCTGTTGAAATATAATTTTTTCTCTCTAAAGTCACTCTCATTTCTACCCAAGATAGCCAAATTAAGACTCATTTGTTTGCAGAATAAGTTTAGTTTCATTAAACTTGGCCTGATTGTTTTTATAGGTTCAGCATGAATAGCAGCTCACCATGCAGGCTCTTTTAAATCTCTTTTGCTGGAACTTTTCATAACGAATCTCCAGATTGAACTTCTAATAGCCTCTTGAGGCTGAGAAACCAAGCCACATCTCTGCCATCAGAGCTGGCTGTTCAGTCTTGATCTTTTTCCCATTCTTCTCCATCCCCTTGACTTTTTAACTGGCATGCCCCAGGCAAGGCTTGGTATTTGGATCTCATCTGTTTTCTACCTGCAGTCACTCTCCTGCTCATCTTGTCCAATCTCTAGGCTTCCCATGACAATGGTGTGCTCTTAATTTTCGCATTGGTTTCATGCCCCTATTTCCAGTCCATCTTTAAATCCTGTTTACTCCTCCTTTGAAATATATCCAGAATTAACTACTTTCAACATTTCCATTTCTGCCTTCCTGGGGCAAGCAACTGTGCTCTCTCACCTTGGTGTTATAGTAGCCTTCCAGCTGGTATCCCTGAGTCTGTTCTTGATTGCCTGCAGCTAGGGTGAGCCTGTTAAAATCAGAGTCAAGGTATGTTGCTTTGTTCCTCAAAGCCTTTCAAAGTTTTCCCTGGCAAGACTTCTGATAGGTACTTAATTCTTACTTCCTTCTTTTCTTATTTGAATTTTACTCTTGAATTCTTTATGTGTAAATTACTTTGATGTAGGGTGATTTAAAAAATTACTCACCAGTGGTGGGTTTTTTTTTTTTTTTTAACTAATATTTTTTTTTTAATGTAAGTTAAGAAAAATGTCCATATGCTTATTAGGAAATTATGATAAAATTTATACATTTAGGGAAAATCAATATCTTTATAGTATTGCATCTTAATCTTCATTTCTAAGGGTTTTTTTGTTATGATATTTTTGTCTTTTATTTTCTAACTTTTCTGAAGGGTTGGAAAAACTACTATTATGTATTTTATTAATAAGCTACCTTGTTGACTATTGTCCTTTGGTAAAATTCCTCAGTTCTATCCCTTCTCCACTGGAAGCAGTTATGAGGGCTTCTGGTGGGTAGTTAAGCCCATCTCCTACCTGGAGTTCCTCCAGCTCTTCTCCCACCCTGTCAGTTTTGCTTTTCTTTTCTCCTTTCTGCCAGTTCTCTCACTCTCACTCTACTATTTTTCTAGCAATCTTATTTTTTTCTAAATGGAATTTTTCTTATAGTTGTAAAAGATTATAAGTTGCTTATGTATTTAGATGATGCCATGTTCTAAACTTCTTGTTTTCAGAAAAGCCTGGATTATTAAAGTTAACATTTTTCTTTCCTGTCTGTTTAGCTTTTCTGAAATGTGGAAGTGAAGATACCGCTCCAGTTATTATCTTTGTTTCCAAAATGTTTGCAGTTGATGCTAAGGCTTTGCCTCAGAATAAGCCAAGGTAAGGATCATAGGAAGCTAGGTGGGGCCGAGGAGGTGGGGCGGGCTTGATGGGGTGCAGGGAGGGTGTGCGGTGGGGAAGGTGCAGTTCTGTCCTCAGCCTGGAACTCAAGTGGAACGGCCCCTGTGGGAACGTGAATTTCACCGAGTACTTGATCTTTTTGTGATCCCTCTGGAGGAAACAGTTGTTGAAATCAGCTCTGGGACTGTTAATCCAAATTCATGTGAAAAAGAAAAGGTGTTTTTTTTTGGTGCATCAGGTCTTTTTTGCAGCATGCGGGCTTCTCTAGTTGCAGCAGACAGGCTTAGATGTGCCATGGCCTGTGGGATCTTAGTTCCCCAACCAAGGGTCAAACCCGTATCCCCTGCACTGGAAGGTGAACTCACAACCACTGCACCAACAGAGAAGTCCCTGAATTCGCATAAATTTGAACAAGAGTAGTTAGAGTAGTGGTAGACATGGTTAACAGTTGTTGAACATCAGACAAGTTCTAATCTCAGCCTGTCTGTCTGCTTCACTAGAGATTTTTGAATGCGTGAGTACCTCTGCCGATCTTTGTGTGTATTGTGTGTGTGTGTGGAGAGAGAGAGGTAGAGTTCAGCCGTGGCAGACGGATCCTATCTCAAGTTTCCGAAGTCTTAGAGAATCTCTTCTACATCATATGAACTAGTACAGGTCCTCCTCCCCTACTAGTATAAGTGATTAGATCCCAGTCGTTCCTTGTGGGAATCATGGCACTAGCCTCCTAGCTGGTTCTGCTGTCCCAGTGTCTAACTTGGCCAATCCACTTGCCATTCTTCTTCAGGATCTTGGTGTCTAGAGTGAAAAGATTCTCTCTACCCGGGAGTTTGAAGGCTCCTCTTCTTTACTGTCCACATCTATTCTGGGAGCTTTCTGTGTGGGAATCTTTCAAATAACCTGAGAGAAAGAATATAAATCAATAGTACTTCTTAAAGGACCTGGTACCTCAGGCAGCATCTCAAATCCTGCTCTTTTAGGTTCTAAATAATAATGGTAATAGCACTAATAATTGGCTCCAGTTTATCAAGCTTATAATATTCCTGCCTCACTGTTGATTATGCCGTTTAAATCTAACAGTAGTTCCGCAGTGCAGGTATTTACTGTTTCAGTCTAACCTGGGGAAGTTAAGAGGCCTTAAAAAGATGAAGTAGTAATAGATTTTCCAGGAGTTTGGGTGTGAGAGCTGAACTATGAAGAAAGCTGAGCGCCAAAGAATTGATGCTTTTGAACTGTGATATTGGAGAAGACTCTTGAGAGTCCCTTGGATTGCCAGGAGATCCAACCAGTCCATCCTAACGGAAATCAGTCCTGAATATTCATTAGAAGGACTGATGCTGAAGCTGAAACTCCAATATTTTGGCCACCTGATGCAAAGAGCTGACTCATTTGAAAAGACCCTGATGCTGGAAAAGATTGAAGACAGAAGAAGGGGACGACAGAGGATGAGATGGTTGGATAGCATCACCAACTCAATGGGCATGGGTCTGGGTAAACTCCGGGAGTTGGTGATGGACAGGGAGGCCTGGCGTGCTGCAGTCCATGGGGTCCCAAAGAGACATGATGGGGTGACTGGACTGAACTGAGTGTGCTCAAGGTCACATAGCTAGAAGGGGGCCAGAAGAGTATGTGAATCCACATCTGTCCAGCTGGACAGCCTACGAGCATCCACTTCACCAGTGGGATCTGGCCTCCATCATCTCTGCAGCTTGTTAATCTCCACCACTAGATCTCGGCAACAGCCTTCCAGCCTGCCCACCCTTTTTAGATTCTGGGCCTTTGCTCTGATCATTCTCAACCACCGTCTTCTCCAGTACTCTATCAGAAATTCTTACTGAATGCTTAAGTGCCTGTTAGGTAAGATCCTGCTAGGAGATTTTCAGGCAGTTCCTCTCCCCCCGAATCCCCGAGTCTGCTGCTTTGGCTTCCTTCTTAAGAACCAGTTTCTTGTAGTAAGAGGTTGTGATGTTCAGGCAGAAGCTGCACTCCTTGCTCCCTTAGTTGCCATCATCTTGGCTCCTTGGCGCTGTGGCTACTGGTAGCACTGTCTGCAGCCAGCTCCTCGGCCCTCTCCGTCTCTCCCAGCCCGCCCCTGCAGCTGGCTCCACAGAGGCCAGGGCGTGGACATTCAGCTTGGAATCCTGAGGGCGGGTGGTTTTGTGTTGTCAGCTCTTTCCTTCCTTCTCCAGCCTCACCTCCCCAGTCTGCCCTTTGAATCTCCAGTCCGCATTCTCACCTCTGGTCACCTTCACCTCTACTGTTGGTCACTACCGTTCCCTTGGCATTGTCATCCACAGTTAGCTCCGCTGCAGCCTCAGTAAGTCAGCACTCACAGACGTTCCTTGACTAGTAGAGCTTGATTCTCTTGCAAGTGATTCCTGTTTATTCTCAGTAAATACTAGTTGACACAATGGGTTCTTCAAAAACACCTTGCTGCCTTCTCTTCTGTCTGCTCTGTTTACCTGTCCCCACCCTCAGCGCTCACAGCAGTGCCTGACCCATAGCAGGTGTCAGCTGGGTGGGTGGATAGATATGCTGATGGACAGCAAGACTCTACATTTGATGTTAACTTCATGAATGTAAATACTAATCTTGTTATGAGCTCTGACAAAATGAGGATTCATTATATGTGAACCGCTATGCTGCTTTCTTAACCAAAGCTAAAATAAAACCACATTTATTTAATGTGATGATTTTACCATTTCTAATTCCTTCTGAATGGGGAGTATAGCCACAGATGATGAGTATGGAATTGAGAGTCAGATCTGGGTCTGAATTACGGCTCCTCTCTTTATTGTCCTTGTGACTCTGGAGTTGTATAATTCTCCTAAGGCTCCAGTTCTTATTTGTAAAACAGGAGTAAGAATACCTGTGTCATATAATTGTTTGGATAAGATTGTTTCGATAATATGTGCAGTGATTAACACAATATCTGTGCCATAGTTATGAAAGTAGTTTATTTTCTTGGGCTCCAAAATCACTGCAGATGGTAACTGTGGCCATGAACTTAAAAGACACTCATTGGAAGAAAAGCTATGACCAACCTAGACAGCATATTAAAAGCAGAGATACTACTTTGCCGACAAAGGCCTGTCTAGTCAAAGCTGTGGTTTTTCCAGTAGTCATGTATGGATATGAGAGTTGGAACATAAAGAAATCTGAGTGCCAAGGAATTAATGTTTTTGAACTGTGGTGTTGGAGAAGACTCTTGAGAGTCCCTTGGATTGCAAGATCAAACCAGTCCATCCTAAAGGAAATCAGTCCTGAATATTTATTGGAAGGACTGATGCTGAAGCTGAAGCTCCAATCCTTTGGCCACCTGATGTGAAGGGCTGACTCATTGGAAAAGACCCTGATGCTGAGAAAGATTGAAGGCAGGAGGAGAAGGGGACGACAGTGGAAGAGATGGTTAAAGGGCATCACTGACTCAATGGACATGAGTTTGAGCAAACTCCAGGAGTTGGTGATGGACAGGGAAGCCTGGTGTGCTGCGGTCCTTGGGGTTGAAAAGAGTCAGATGGGACTCAGTGACTGAATTCAACTGAACTGATAACCCTATTGGAAGAGACCATTTCTCTGCGCTAACCAGTGCATCAGTTTTTTTTTTGTTTGCTTTTTAACCTCTCTTTATAGTGATAATAAGGTATTCCATGTTTATATATTTTTTAAAATTTTTAACCGAATTATAATTGCATTACAGAATTTTGTGGTTTTCTGTCATATAGCAACAAGAATCAGCCATAGGTTAATTCATACTTCTCAGATACTCTTATAAAAAGTCTAGAAGCAAGATAAGTTAGGTAAGGGTTGATCGACAGGGCAGCTGGAGTGTGTAGCCTGAAGAAGAGGGATGAGGGGAAGCGTGTGAAGGCAGATGACCGAAAGGCAAGGCGAGGGGAGTATGTTTGTTGGGTGTTGCTCCAGAAGACAGAACAAGAGCCTAGAAATTTCATCCTGTGTGTGAAAGACCTTTAACACTGAGAGCTTCCAGTGGAGAGGAGCTTATGCCTGCAGATGTGGCTTCCCGACAGCCCTGAGCAAGCTATCCTCAAAGGTCGCTCCCTTTTCATCTTTGTATCTGATGGCACAGCCCTGCCTCCTACATTGGGATGGGTCTGACTAGAAGGGGCTGACTCCTGGAACCAAATTCATCCATTTCAAAGGGCAGGTGCTAAGGGAATAGAAGTGGTGTCCAGTCCTGGGGGGAGATCTTGTCGAGCAGCAGGTGGGGGTCTGAAGAGGACAGAAAGTTCCCACCAGAAAGGGACTGGGGGTCCACCACCCTTCTCCAGCCACGTTGTTGTTCCGTCACTAAGTTGTGTCCAACTCTTGGCTACCCTATGGACTGCAGCACACCAGGCTTCTCTGTCCTTCACTGTCTTCCAGAGTTTGCTCAAACTCATGTCCT
>SJYA01002612.1:340924-522585 GCA_006410615.1 Neotragus moschatus | reverse complement strand
CTTGCTATTCTTTGGAACTCTGCATTCAGATGCTTATATCTTTCCTTTTCTCCTTTGCTTTTTGCTTCTCTTCTTTTCACAGCTATTTGTAAGGCCTCCCCAGACAGCCATTTTGCTTTTTTGCATTTCTTTTCCATGGGGATGGTCTTGATCCCTGTCTCCTGTACAAGGTCATGAACCTCAGTCCATAGTTCATCAGGTACTCTATCTGTCAGATCTAGGCCCTTAAATTTATTTCTCACTTCCACTGTATAATCATAAGGGATTTGATTTAGTTCATACCTGAATGGTCTAGTGGTTTTTTCCTACTTTCTTCAATTTAAGTCTGAATTTGGCAATAAGGAGTTCATGATCTGAGCCACAATCAGCTCCTGGTCTTGTTTTGCTGACTATATAGAGCTTCTCTATCTTTGGCTGCAAAGAATATAATCAATCTGATTTCGGTGTTGCCCATCTGGTGATGTCCATGTGTAGTCGTCTCTTGTGTTGTTGGAAGAGGGTGTTTGCTATGACCCGTGCATTCTCTTGGCAAAGCTTCGTTCTGTATTCCAAGGCCAAATTTGCCTGTTATTCCAGGTGTTTCTTGACTTCCTACTTTTGCATTCTAGTCCCCTATAATGAAAAGGCCATCTTTTTTGGGTGTTAGAGATAAATCATAAAGTTTATGATTATGTATAATTCTTGACAGGCTTTATCTGTATGAGAATTCTCTCTAGTTCAGAATTTACTCATAAACTGAGACTTATTTTTATATAACTCCATTTCAGATCTGAATGTTTCGGGTTTACATGAAATGTGACTGCACTATATCTTACTTGTGAATCAAAGTAACTTTGTAGGTATTAACCCAAACCTATTTTCCTTTGACGTCTCCTAACTTAACTTCCAACAGAGGATGAAATGGTTGGATGGCATCACTGACTCGATGGACGTGAGTCTGAGTGAACTCTGGGAGTTGGTGATGGACAGGGAGTCCTGGTGTGCTGCGATTCATGGGGTTGCAAAGAGTTGGACACAACTGAGCGACTGAACTGAACTGAACTTAGCTTCTGTTTTTTTTCTTTTTTGCCCAGGTGCCGTTAGGCTTCTCAGCTCCATTAGAGGACCTTCCTCCGGTCCCCCACATGGCGTGCTGTACATTGGAAAACCTGTACCTTCTGATGGGAAGGGAACTGGAAGACCTTGAGGAGGTGCCTCCAGGAAACGTGCTCGGTAGGGTGGTGCTGTGTGTCACACCTGTGCTCCGTTCCGAGACGTGACCTGACATGTCAGCCGAACCTCGTGAGATCTCTGAGGGAAATGACTAGGATCTCATTCTTGTCTTTTTTGTTTGTTTATTTATTTGGGGTTGTGTCCTTTGGTTTTCACTTAGTGCCTTTCAGTAATTAGCATGTACAGTAGTGCTTAGCTGTTCAGTCATGTCCAACTCTTTGTGACTCCCTGGACCGGAGCCCACCATGCTCCTCTGTCCATGGGGATTCTCTAGCCAAGGGTACTGGAGTGGGTTGCCATACTCTCGTCCAGGAGTTCTTCCTAACCTAGGTCTCTCACATTGCAGGAGGATTCTTTACTGTCTAAGCCAGCAGGGAAGCCCAAAAATACTGGAGTATGCAGCCTATTCCTTCTCCAGGGGATCTTCCCAACTCAGGAATTGAACTGGGGTCTCCTGCATTGTAGGCAGATTTTTTTTACCAACTGAGCTACCAGGGAAGCCCATGTATAGCAGTAACTTGCTATAAATTATTCTAGGAAAAAAAAAAAAGTAACTGCTTAAGAAATCTGTGAATAAGCTGAGGTTCCGTTCATTTGGGGATGAGAAAGAATTTCTGCTCACAGTAAAGTCAGTTCAGATGAGTAAGACACTCCTGGTTCTAAAGTATCAGAAACTATTCTGATAAAAGCGTCTGTCGTCTTCTAGGATATTTTAATCCATTGAATGTTGTTTTATATTATAAATTCATAAATACTATTCCTCATCTCCATAATGTTCATTACTTCTTTGCGGACTTCACTTTTAAAGGTCCTCAGTGCAAACTTGAAGACTCAGGTGAAGAAATTTTCCTTGGATCGTCATAGTCACTCTGAGTGTGATACGGAATGCTGGGTCCCGTTCTGAACCCTTGGAGTCCTTGTCAGGTGTAGAGCTATTTACGCGGGGACTCCTTGGGCTCCAGCTTCTTTTTTTGTTTTAGAGAAATGGTCTAGACTGCTGGTATGGAGCTGCTGGATTTTGTCCACTTTAGTCCAAGAAATTTGCGTTTTGATGCTCCCTTGCAGAAATACGTAATTAAAAATTTTTTTTTCATTGCTTTTTTGGGGGGCATGAATTTCTAGCCTCTCCTCAGTGTTACCCATTCTTTTCACCCCCTTTGGAAAATGCTGTTGAACCCTAACAATTGAGATGACTTATGAGCTTCCATAACCAGCAAAACATTTTTTATTAGGAAGGACATGGGAAGGTGAATAGAAAGCACTCTGTTTTTGTTTATAAGCCTTCTTCCTGATTCCTGTATTCCTCACACTCAGTTAATTTTGTTTCTTAAATGGAAGGTGAGGTGGAAGATCTCTAACACAGTGTTCAAGTGAAAAGAAAAGTACTGAAGAAGGGTTCGGTGTATCGTTTCTGTCGTATCCCCTCCAGTTAAGGGTTGTTGTTTGTGCTCTCTCACCAGCAGAGGTCAGGAACATGACATGCAGTAGTTCTGGTTTCCTTTTGTCTGTTTCTAGATTGCCATGTGCTGCTCAGCCCTGAGGCCAGCTGTGTTATGAGCAGGGAGACCATCTCTCTCTCATCTGCCTCCTGAGGTAGCCATAACCCTGCTATCTGCAGGAGACCTACCACAGATTAAAGCTTTCTTCGTCTTGGGGAAGAAAGAAATACCTCATTCTCTTTTACTGATCTTTTGAAGTTATTTGGGAGCAGTGGTAGGAGCTAGGGTGTTGGTAAAGGTGCCTGTTGGCTAAACATTTGTTTACCAAATTCAGTTGTTAAAAAAAATAAGATGGACACACAACTTTGGGACAAAATGAATTAAACAGAAAAGTGAGATATATTTTGTAGAAGCATTCAGTTCAATCGCTCAGTTGTGTACGACTCTTTGCGACCCCATGAATCGCAGCACACCAGGCCTCCCTATCTGTCACCAATTCCCAGAGTTCACTCAGACTCACGTCCATCGATTCAGTGATGCCATCCAGCCATCTCATCCTCTGTCATCCCCTTCTCCTCCTGCCCCCAGTCCCTCCCAGCATCAGAATCTTTTCCAATGAGTCAACTCTTCGCATGAGGTGGCCAACGTACTGGAGTTTCAGCTTTAGCATCATT
Source organism: Neotragus moschatus (assembly GCA_006410615.1). Lineage (NCBI taxonomy): Eukaryota > Metazoa > Chordata > Mammalia > Artiodactyla > Bovidae > Neotragus > Neotragus moschatus. The sequence continues at coordinate 519,260 of SJYA01002612.1, read as the reverse complement.
CCCTCCAAAGAAATCTCAGGGCTGATCTCCTTCAGAATGGACTGGTTGGATCTCCTTGCAGTCCAAGGGACTCTCAAGAGTCTTGTCCAACACCACAGTTCAGAAGCATCAATTCTTCAGCGCTCAGCTTTCTTCACAGTCCAATTCTCACATCCATATATGACCACTGGAAAAACCATAGCCTTGACTAGATGGACCTTTGTTGGCAAAGTAATGTCTCTGCTTTTGAATATGCTCTCTAGGTTAGTCATAATCTGCAGTGATTCATTAGGATTGTGTTTAACTGCCAGTGATCAAGAAACCAGCCACACAGTCTTCAGTTTCCCTCAGTGGGAAGATCAGGGCAGAGGATAGACAGGTCAGGCCTGGTGCCAGGGCTGTCTTATGTCATCAGGGGCCAGGTTCCCTCTCTTTACCTGTTCACAATCCTCAGCCTGGGGCTTTGTCCCCATGGAACTAAGATGGCATCTGCATCAACATTCCTGGCAGGAAGAGGGCACATGGGCCAAAGGCCTTCTCACAGCACTGATGTTTCATTTATTTTTGTGGTCATTAGTTTTATTTATTTTGGATGATTTGGTTAATGTTACTTTAAAACCCTTTGGCTGTGACCACCCTATATATGATCTATTAGATATCTAAAATATCTCTTACTAAGACGTGCTCATTAATAGAGGCTTTATACATTTCTCCTAAGTATCAGTTGTCATGTATGTTCTGATTATTCCATTATGCCAACTTTTGCCTCTCTCAGTAGGCAATTAGAAACTAAGATATGTTTAGGATGAAAAGGTCTGGTTTGCTCTGAGGAAGTTCAGCAGTTTGGATGTGGGAAGTGTGGGCAGGTGTGAAGCGGAGCTGGTGTTCAGCCAGCATACACTGGTGCTAGTCTTAATGTATGGAAACACCACAACCTGAGGTTGGAGTAAGCAGGCACTGCTCCCCGACCCCCACTGCCTGGCACCTTTTTTCCCCCTGTACTTCCCCATAATCCAGGGCTAAAGGGTTAAGTTTGGCACATCTGGGGTCCCTGTTGAGCAAGCACTGGTGTTTTTATTTGGGAAGAAATGCCCTGTTAGTGACCAATGTAGTGTATATCCTCGCTTCTTTGTGATTTTGTCATGTGGTCACCCCTAGCTACAGTGAAAGCCAAAAGCTGAGTCTCTTATAGTCTCTACAGGTAAAGCAGGGGATATGGGATGGTGAATGGTTTTTGAAGAGCCTGTCCACACTCTCAACCACATTTCCTCCACATTTGCCTGGTGTTGCCTGAAGCCCCTTCATTAAGGTTCTGTTTCTTTACATTAGGGAGGAAGATAGTCTGCCAGAGTGGTTATAAATGCAACATTGAAGGGTTTGGAATTCAGCCAGCCACTTCAGCTTACCTTCTAAATTGAAGCATACAGAAATTATTTTCTATTAACCTAGATCTCTTTGAGCCTTGTGCTTGACTATAAAGCTCGAGTATACCAAAATTCCGCTCATAGTTCTGCCACTGACTAGTATATGGCCTCAAGCCAATTGTATAACCTTTCTGGTCCCCAGCTTTCCAAAATAATCTGGACTAGAGTAATTTTTACTAATAATCTTATTGTAAAAATAGAACAGCTACTTTAATTTTTTTTCTAAGACTGTTACAGACTTTCAGAGCTTCTTTTATTATACTTATCATATATCATAAACTTTAAGGATAGAACATTAAATAGCATTGTATGGATACATTTTATTACTGTAGCTATAAAATATAAACAAAATCCTATGTACATCATGTTTGTAAGATACATACAAACTAATGTAAAAATGCAAAATTCAAGTTTATAATTGCCATTATATTATGGCAGGTTGACATTTCAGTGAGGATGCTAAGTCACTTCAGTCATGTCCGATTCTGTGCGACCCCATAGACGGCAGCCCACCAGGCTCCCTCGTCCCTGGGATTCTCCAGGCAAGAACACTGGAGTGGGTTGCCATTTCCTTCTCCAATGCATGAAAGTGAAAAGTGAAAGTGAAGTTGCTCAGTCGTGTCCGACCCTCAGCGACCCCATGGACTGCAGCCTACCAGGGTCCTCTGTCCATGGGATTTTCCAGGCAAGGGTACTGGAGTGGGGTGCCATTGCCTTCTCCTCAGTAAGGATAGAGTGAGATAAAAATGCTTAGTACTTTTGTCATAAAAATTGTCCCTGGATTATGTCAGTATAATGTATATGTCAGTATGTCACTGATTGAAAAAAGTCCTAGACTAGACCATCTCCAAGGTCCCTTCTAGCTTTAATTTTTCAGGCTTGTGTTTTTTAAAGAAGAACCCATTTCAGTGGCTCCATCAAAACATCTTGAACTAGTTACCAGTTTGTAAGGCAAATTTCACTTGTTCGTTGATTTAAAAACTGGAGTATATGTGGCAGTAGTAGCCGTTTCATAAGCCAGGTGTTTAATACAACCTTTCAGAGTGGGGAGTAAGTTTAAGGCAGGACAGGGGTGTGTTAAGAGGTGAGAAGCAAGCAGAACAAGAGAAAGCTGATGGCCAGCAAGGGTAATAAATGCTAGGGTTCTGGATATGGTTTCTAGAGTGAGCTGATTGAGACCAGGTATGCCAGCATAGTTGTTGTTGTTTACTAAAAAGGTTTCCTGTCATAGGGGATGAGCAGGGAGGGGAGGGGGCAGGGGGAGAGTGGGATGGGGTGGGCTGTGAATGAAAAGAATAAACTGAATGGCCGAACATGGTTGAATTAGTCTACATGTTCTAGTTATCTGTTACTGCAAAACAAACCACCCAAAGCCTAGTGGCTTAAAAAGGCAGTCTTCAGTTTTTCATAAATCTGCGATTCAGGCAGGTTTGGTGGGACGCTTGTTTCCATGCCACACGGTGTTGGTTGAAGTGCTCAAAGCCTGGGCGCTAGAATCCTGTGGAGGTGCTTTTCACTCCCGTGTCTGTTGACTGATGCTATCTGTTGGCTGGGACCTTGTGTGAATGTGCCACTAGGGCTGGAACGTGTGACCTTTGCGCGTGGCTACTTGGCTTCCTTGCAGCACACCGATAGGGTTCTGCAGCTGAGCATCCCAGGAGGAAACTGCATCAGCCTCAGTGGCCTAGCCTGTAATGCCTTCAGCCTCATTTTTGCCACATTTTCTTCATTAAGAGGTAAGAGTCACTAAGCCTGGCCCAGACTCACAGGAAGGGAACTAGCTCCACCTTAAATGGGAGATACATCAGAGAATTTGAGGACATGTTTTAAGATGACCACACCATGGATCAAAGGTGATTTCTTCTTTCTTTTTATGTTGTAGCAGGCTGGACACATACTACAAATTGAGACAGCTTTGTTTATAGTGATCAGGCATTCCTGTTAACCTCATCTTTTTTATTCTTGTTAACTTAAGAGAAAAAGGTACAGTTCTTATTTTTATCAGAAAATCGTAGAGTGATAGGACTGATACCCATATGCTTTCCATCCAAAATGATACCGAGTCAGATTTATCAGCTGCAGATGAAAATTTTTGTTGGAGAAGGAAATGAAAACATTATATGGCATTCTTGAGCAAGTCAGTGTATAGAGTCAAAGTCTAAAGTAAAGTTCTTTTACTAGCGCTTGAAAAATGCAGATTTCACATTTGAACTCAGCTATAACTCACTTGAAATACTTACACCGTCTGATAAGTGTGGTTAGATTTTATGGTCTGGAAATAGTCAATTGAAAGTTGAAAATCATTTAACTCCAACCTGATGTTTGAAAAGTTGGTAGAGATAGGACCACAGAGACCTTACCAGGTTGAACACACAATAGTCTTTTGTTCAGTTCTCTGCTGAGAGTATCTCTAAAAATAAATGTTTGCTCCAGGCTCCTATTAAAATGTGAGGGGAAATTGAATTAGGATTCCAAATCTTTAGCTTTCTCTCGTACACTTTTAGATCTCCTCCATATGGTTAACTCTTTAACATTTCAGGGGCATATTCCAAGAGGAAACATGATAATTCTCTTTTTTCAACATAAAGAAAATAAATATTAATTAGCCTTTTTCTGAAATAGTTTTAGTTTTGCCATGGTTGTTTGCTGGGTTGGTAGGAAGTCAATGTGCATTGAATGGGGAGAGAGTATTTGTGTGTGTCCTTACTCATGTGGGGTGACTGAAGAGTCAGAAACCTTTGAAGAGTTTTACTAGCAGATTTAATTTGATTGTTTCAAGGGAAAGCTCAACATTTTGTGACTCTTAAGCCTTTGTAGTACTTTTGTAATCCTTTAAATTCACTTACTAGTGGATTTCTTTTAAATATACTTATTATCAGCATTTCCACTTGGAAAGAATAACCAGGAGCCTTACTATTAATTTCTTAGTATTACTAGTTTCAGCTGATTTTTAATAACTTTTGTTTTATAGATGATAATTTATTCTCCGATTTTGTAATAGTTGTCTTATTTCTTTTTATTTTTATATTGCCTGTAAAGGTATGATAATAATAGTTATTGCTGCTCATCTGTCTTGTTCCTCCTGACTTTAATGGAAATATTCCTAGTATGTTAGTTACAGGTTTGCTGATGCCCAAAGATTCGTATTTTTTAATCATGCTAGGAAAGTTTTGAGATTTTTGAAAATCATAAATAAATACTTAAATCTTACAGATACATTCTCAGCATCCGAAGACAGGGTTATAGAGCTTTTCTCCTAATAATTGATGTCATGAGTTATATTTAGTTATTTCCTGATTATTAAGATGTCCTTGTGTTTCTGGAAGAAAATAATACTTGAGCATTGCATATTTTCTTCAGACACTGTTATATTCAATTTTCCAGTATTTCATACAGACTTTTCTTGTATGATTAATAAAATTGCCATTATTTTCTTTGTGTCATGATGATTCCAGAATGGGAAACTTCCATCTTTTCTACCCTCTACTATACTGTTCAGGTGTTAGCCATTTGCCATATGCCATTAAAGATGAGAATCAGATAACATTAAGAAAACTTGCTTCATTAGAAGCACCAGTCACATTTCAAGAACTCAGGAACCACATGTTACTAATGGCTACCATTTTGGACAGTGTCATTCTGGAGAAATTTCTATAGAATGTGATAATCATCTTTAAAAGTTTTCAGCATAATGTGGGTCACAGTAGAGGTCTATTTGAGAAGTCAGAGAAGCCAAGTAAGAATTCTCTCTTACATAGGGATAGCCACCAATCTTTTTTAAAATCTCTACAGGTGTATTCTTAGGTTTTAAATTGTGATGAAAATGTAGTTACACAAAATTTACCTTCTTGATGATTTTTAAGTGTAAATTGGTAATTTATTGTTGTGCTGCAGAGTGAAGGGTCTTAATTTCCTGGTGAGGGATCGAATCTGTGCCCCCAGCAGAGGAAATGCACATTCTTAACCGCTGGACCACAAGGGAAATCCCTGTAGTATCTTTTTAATACAAAAAAATCACACTTTACAGTTCTGTAGCCTGTTTATTTTTCTCTCTGAGATAATCTCTTCTCAGAACATTTATAGCTTTTTTCCTCTTGTTTCAGTGCGTTTTCTGTAACTCTTAGAACAATGTTGAAGAGTAGTGTGAGAGTAGCGTCTTATTCCTTTTAAGGTAGAGGAATTCCTGTAAACATTTTAGTGTTTCCATGAGATTGGATTTGGTTAGTCTATATGATGAAAATAAAGTATCCTCCTGTTTCTGCTTACTAGATTAATTTTTTAAATGTGAGTTGATGTTGAGATTTATCAAGCAGTATTTTCCACATCTTTCAGGTGATATTTCTCTCTTTTGATCCACTTATATTGTGAATTACTTTAACATGTTTTCTAATATCAAACCAGCTTTATATTCCTGGGATAAACTATTTGATGAGTGTATTTCAATATGTTCATAGAACAGTGAATTCAATTTTTTGGTAGTTTTTTCTGTAAAATGTTTATAGTATTTGTAAGTTTGCCCAGTCTATAGTTTTTTGAATATTTTATGTTTGTGTAGTTTAAATATCAGCTTTATACTAAGCTATATGCAAGAATAACAAATTAGGGGATATTTTCATTGTTTCTTGTTTTGCAGAATAGTTTCATCAACACAAGAATTTTTTGGCTCTTAAATTTGATTAAACCTCACGAAAGCAGCTTATACCTGCATCAGCACAGATTCGATCCCTCACCAGGAAACTAAGATCTTGCATTCTGTGTGGCACAGCAAAAAAAAAAAAATTAACCAGTTTACATTTAAAAGAAATTTATACCTGGTTGGTTGTCAGGTTGTGATTTGATAATGGTGTCAATTGTTGCTGTCTCTTTCTTGTTTATTTAGAAGAGTTGATTCATCTTTTTCGCCAAGTGAAAGTATTCATAGCCTGAATCTTATTGATAACTCAGGCTAGGTTTCTTTAGTTCTCTATGCAGCATTCTTATTCTTACTACATTTTTACATGCCCTCTAATTCAGCACTTTTCAACCCGTGCACTGCAGTTACACTTAACAAATGTGACAAGCTGTTGCTCCTTTTGGCCTGGAGGCAGCTGAGCAGGTTATGGGATGGCTGGAGCCCTCTTGTCTGTTACCTTGGATGGAATTGTTACCATATGGTTTAGTAAAATGCTCATTTTCAGATGTGTCTTTCGAATCCAAATTTTTATTCACTGGAGTAACTGGCTAAAACTGCATAACATCTTTTGAATAGGTTGATGAATACAACTTCATAACCTAAAAATTGATTGTTAACTAGCCTGCCGCCACTCTAGACATTATATGAGAACAGACGAGTATGTGAAGGGTATCCATCTCCAAATACTATATTTCTCTTTTACTCTTACATGGCAGTTATAGAGACTAGCTTGTCAGAGGAAATAAAGGAACAGACAATTGAAATGATTTTTGCTGAAGTTTTTCAGTAAAGAAAGATAAGCTGTGCGTTAGTAGTCTGAAGGAGTGGTTGGGTGAAAGCAAAGGTTGGGGGAGGGAGAGAGAGAGAGAGAGAGAGAGAGAGAGTGTGTGTGTGCGTGAGTGTGTGTGAGAGAGAGAGATACAGTTTGATGATAGTTGTTTTCCAGAGTGAAAAAGAGGTGGTGGAAGGGGAAGGATGAAGGATGTAGTGTCATGCTCCAGTGGTGAGTGGTATGTAGACTATAATCTCCAGCTCAACAGTGTGAAAGACCTGGTTGACTGTAAGAGGAAGGAAGACTTGGAAAATTTCGAAGCATGTGATAACTTACAGAGAAACCACAATGAACTTTTGCTAGCTGTTAGAGCATAGGAGTGTTCCCTCTCTAATATTCTTGGCTGAAGAATCCCATAGACAGAAGAGTCTGGCAGGCTACAGTCCATGGCGTCGCAGAGAGTCAGACACGACTGAGTGACTGAACAGCAGCACCATAGGATTATCCCTTGACTAGGTGGGACTGCTAGATGATTTGGGAAGAAACGGAGATGGGATGTTTAGTGAGGATTGCTCAGATGTGGCAACAGAAGTTTGCCCTGGGTCTAGTGCCTGTCAGGGAGGGACTATAGGCTATTCTTAGACATTTTGGAGCTGTCCCAGGTGTAAACCTGGAGGAAGTACCTCTGAGACCTAGTTGGCAGGGAGGGGGCGAGCTCACCTGCCACTGAGCCACCTCGACAGACTCAGCTCATCAGCTTTTTGCGGTTTCCTCATTTCTATTTGATTTTGGCCCTGCCTGCCAAGCGTATTTCAGACACAGTAATTGATAAGGTGAACAGTTGTATTTAGAACTTACACATAATAGTAAATGTACTTCAGGTCATATTCCACTTCAGATGATATTGGAAACATACTTGTGAGCTGAATCTGCATAATTTTCGTGCTAACCTTGGGGAGGCCAGGGAAGTCAGAGCCTGGAAGTTCACTAAGCTGCCAAGATACTAACAAATCAAATGTCAGATATAGGAAGTAGGAAAGAGTAGGTGGTAATGGATAAAGCAAAGGTCAAGTTTAAAAAACTGACGGTGAGGCACTGGACCTCTTAGTGTTTTTAATGCCTGCTGAATGGGGAAATAATTTGACTTCTGTAAATGGCTTATGCAGTTTAGGAAGATATCTGTGATGAGTCACACAGTAGTCTGGTTGACAAGGCCAAATTCAGTTTTGTCCAGCTGACGGCTGACTGTCAAAATGCACTCATATACCCCTGAATTGATACCCTCCATTGGAGTACCACGTGGCATATATATCAGAGTTTTAAAGATAATTACACCTTGGAAAATCATCATATTCTTTGACCCAAAAGTGCTACCTTTATGAATTGATTCAGAGGGAAATTATTGTGCACAAAGATTTGGCTAGGAAGATATTTATTATAGTCTTGGGAGAGAGAGTAAATGGTTCAAGAAAAATTTTTTTAAATTTCCAAAAAGGAAGTATTTGTAAAGACTCTTGAAATAGTTTTAAGTGATTTTGAGTTAGTGGCAGTAAATATAAAGGCTCAACATCTCTTGGTTTTTTCAGAAAAGGCAAACTGTGGTTGAGAGGAAGGTGTGATGTTGGAGGGAGAAATATGTTTCTAGTATGTCTAAACTGTGGCAGACTCGTTAGATGTGAATGTAATCAAGGAAATGCATATATTTTTCAATCATGATAACTATTAGAATGGTGAAATTCTTAAAATCCGGCAGTATCCTATGTTGTAGGGCTGAGGCCTTGGAAACTTAAAACCTTTTAATGTAATTTGTACATTGGTACAACCACTTTGAAGAACAGGTGGCAGCAAGACACCTGTTTTATTTTCCTTTTTACCTTTTTTATACCTTAAACATCATTCAGTTTGTTTTTTTAAAAGATCAGAAGAGACGACATTGTTAATGTCTATCTTTGACACCATTGGTGCAATTTTATAGAATTTATGCTATTGACGGGAGAAGTATGAAGTATATGGATTAGAAATAGGATCCTCTGGGTTAAAATTCCAGCTGAGCAACTTTTCAGCTTTGTAGCCTTGGGCAAGGTACTTAACCCCTCTGATCCTTCATTTCATCTTGCAGGTGAAGATAATGGAAAGCAGCAGGAAGATGCCCTTTATTTTGTTACAAAAAAATATCAAAAGGCAAAATATTAATTAAGTAACATTGATTTCCATGGGAAACATTATCATTAGCTAATTGACTGCCAATAGTCACACATACCAAGAAAATAAATCGTAAGTGAAGCATATAATTATGAAGATTAAAGAACATTTTTCTAATTTAGCTTGTTGCTTATTTATTAATAAATGCAGCTCTTTTGATCTAATTGAAAAAATTCAAGCCGGCCACCATAAACATTCTGTTGTTCTTGTGAAGGCTGTTTGAAAAAATCATCCAAAAAAATGTGTGTAGAGAAGAAATCAGGTGCTTTGGCTCCTGTGGTGGTTTAAGTCACTCAGTCGTGTCTGACTCTGCAACCCCATAGACTGTAGCCCTCCAGGCTCCTCTGTTCATGGCATTTTCCAGGGAAGAATACTAGTCGGTTGCCATTTACTCCTCCGGGGATCTTCCCAGCCTAGGGATCAGACCCTGGGCTCCTGCGTTGCAGGTAGATTCTTTACTGACTGAGCCACCAGGGAAGCTTTGGTTCCTACTGAAACTATTCTCTGACTCTCCCTCTCATCCTTCGTTATTCAGAGTTAACAGAGAATCAGAACTTTCAGTAACTTCCTCAAGAGAAAGCTTGAATTAGAGATAGCAGAAGGAATTAGTTTCTCGGAGAAGCGAGGCAGAAAGGGTGAGTCCTTGAAGCTTCAGAATTGCCACCATTGATATCAAGAACGCCATTGAGTTTGGGTCAGAGCCTGACTCCAGAAGTGGTGTTTTAGAGGAGGAGGAGTGGCTGGGGCAGAGGCACTGGCTTGCAAATTGGGGAGCTAGAGACATTCTCCTGAGAAGCACGTGTGCCAGCTTGAACACAGAGTGAAGTGGTATCATCCCATATTCTTCCCTGAGAGGCCACGTCATGTGCCTCAACAGAGCCATGAGCTGTTTGCGGTAGATTCAGAGTTAACGTTTAATTTTTTCTTTCTCCCACAAGAAGGAGGGTGTTTGTGTGTGTGTGTGTGTACACACTCAGTCATGTCCAACTCTCTTATGGGCCCATGGACTGTAACCTGCCAGGCTCCTCTGTCCTGAGATTTCCTAAGCAGGAATGCTGAACCAAATTGCCGTTCGCCTCTCCAGGGGATCTTCCCGACCCAGGGATTGAACCCACGTCTCCTGCATTGGCAGGTGGATTCTTTACCTCTGAGCCACTTGGGGAGCCCTTTTCAAGAAGGTATTAACTATAAATTGGGTATATATTCTTCTGAAATGTTATTCTGAAAATAATAGTGGTTACTAAATTTAAAGCACTTCAGAAAAAAGCAGAATAGTTTTTTTTCTTAAAAGGAAATAATTTCTTAAACTGTCATTTGTAAGGTACATCCTTAGCTGGATCTCTGGAATATTGTACTAAGAGCAGTAGGGGCTGAAAGCAGCTATGTTCTGCCCTGGAATAAAATATATTGTGGTCTTAAGTACTTGTCCTTTTTCCAGTTCTATAGCATTAGGAGGAAGGTCAGTTCACCTTTTCCTAGGGAAGTAAGCCCTTTTCTCCGTCATTGGTGGACACTTAGCTTATATTATCCTAATACCTCACACAAGCTCTAATTTGGGCATAAGGGACTGGAGATACCTTACCAACTGGGCCTCATAAGTCTCTGCACTGCATTCAGTGAATATTGGTTGAATGAATCCATTGATCAGTTAGGAAGATCACTGAGCTTAGTTAAAGAACACATGAGCAGCCAGAGCTACTTAGTGTTGCTCATTTATTTCTCCAGAGTTTAAAATGTTCCCAAGTACAAAAGGAGGAGTGTGGAAAACTTTCCCTTAGAAGTGGACACATTTGCTTTTCATCATAAATACTCTGTGATTTCATAGATGAGAGCAGACTCCTTGCTTGGTCTGAGCGTTTCTCATTTGAAAGTGTATCAGGAGAGTGACGTTTAATGCGATAAGGTGGTCCAGGGCCCAGCGCTGGGTGTTGCTATCACTGGAGATTCTTCCTTTNTACAAAAGGAGGAATGTGGAAAACTTTCCCTTAGAAGTGGACACATTTGCTTTTCATCATAAATACTCTGTGATTTCATAGATGAGAGCAGACTCCTTGCTTGGTCTGAGCGTTTCTCATTTGAAAGTGTATCAGGAGAGTGACGTTTAATGCGATAAGGTGGTCCAGGGCCCAGCGCTGGGTGTTGCTATCACTGGAGATTCTTCCTTTGGCTCCTGTAGACCCTGAAACGAATTGCTTCTTCCTCCATTCCGTGTATCCCAGGTGTTCTGGGAGATTCACAGGGTAAATTCTGGGCTACAAGAGGCTTTTTGGTTTGGAGAAGCAGAGATATCTGAGTCTTTTTTGGTTCTTTTCTGTGCGCCTTGGTCCAGGCAAGAGAAGAGCATTGTCCTAGGCTTTGTAAAGACCAAAACTGCCCCCCTCCCAGGAGCCATTTGCTAAGATTGAGTTCCCTAGATGAGGCAGAACCCAGCCCCCATAGCTGAGAACTGGATTGTCCTCACTTGCTGCCTCGTCTTCTCAGATGTGTGGTGTTTAGGGACCACACGTGATACTTTTCCTCTTTTCTTTTTGTTTAATTCTCTTGTCCTGTATCACATACTTTTGGCAGATATACTCTTTCTTACATTGTTCTTGGACTGTTTCATGTCACATAGCTCCTGTGTGCCCAGCTAAGTTCTGGCATGGACCAGGTTACCCACTGGCCCAATATTCCAGCATTTTTTAGTTTTCTTTTTTCCAGCAGCATAGCTGTTCTGCCCTCAGTTTCTCAAATACACCTTCCCCCCAAACCCTGAGTTCCACTACCACTCCTGTCACTGTTAAATTTCTACAAATACTGTACTTGTCTGATTCCAGGCTCTTGTTTTCTATCCTCAGTCTGTATTGTTTGGTTTTGATGGTTTTAGTCAATTCTTTCTTAATCTGATTTTACCACTTTTTGTTTTTTCCTGGCTCTTCTTGAACATTTATTTTTCCATATGAACTTGAAATCATTTTATTTCATCCCAGTAAATTAAATATCTGTATTGAGACATTTGATTTATTTCCGGAAGTAAATTGTGATCACCTGCTTTTACTGTAAAGCTCAGTAAATATTGAAAAAACTAGGTGAATTACTGTCCTAGGGGTAATTACTGTAGGTGTTTAGAATATACAGTATAATGTATATTTTTCCAAACTCCTGTCCATGCATAAGTTTTTTTCCTACATACATATGTCTTATAGTAAGAAATAATTTTATATGTGTGAACTGATACATTTGGGAAGAGATGACATCCTTAACATGTTAAGCCTTTCTAGTGATGAGGAGCTTAGGAACGGGCTGTGACTTAAACCCAGCTCTGTGTTGTTCTGGCCTCCTAACTTAATTAGGACTGAATCATTTTAAACCATTAAATTGTACCAGTACCAGTCTGTCTGGGGAGAAGTTCTTCCTGTTTTCCTAAGTGCCTCTGCTGTGGGCCCGGGTCTGGCTGTCTCAAACTGAGTCCACTGGCCAGCATCCAGAATGACTGATTCCGCCCCAGCCAGGGTCTTGCCTGGAATGAAGACGCCTGCCCTGGGCTTTCTTACTGTAGGTATTCATGAGGCTCAGAATCTATTTTCAACTGTGGAAAGACCAGTTGCTCCCTGAGTGGCATATATTAATTCTAGGATGCTTGGGTGACCTTTAATTTAGCTCCATTTTTCACACTTTTCTGGCATTTGGATGAAACCTTTTCCTGAGTTGACATAGCCTTTCCCTAATTTTTCCCTTTCGACATTTCACTTGAGATTTAGAGGTTTAGGGATTCAGGGAAGAGAGGAGGGGCTATCAGTATCTCTGATAAGCCTTCTTTCTCAGCAACCCAAGTCTCTTAAAAGAAAAATAAGATGGAGTTTTTTTTTTTTTTTTTTTTAAACATGTAGTGAACTGTCATTTGCTCTGAAAAGACAAATCTTTCTTAATTTTATAGGCTTGTCATTCTTACATATGTGGATTTTATACTCACTATATTTTGGTTCTATTAACATATTATCCAGTAGGTTAGATTTCTCATGCTGAGTGCTTACATTTAATCTTCCAAATTATTTCTAGGCCCTCACAGCTTTGATCCCAAACTAGCCAATAAGGGAGCCTCTTACATGAGAAAAGGCACTCAGTAATGCCATCGGAGACCTCTGGCAAGTTGACCACTTTTGTGGGAACTTCCAGACCTGAAGGCACATCCATAGAAAATAACCTTGGGTCAGATGATCTCGTATAAGCCTTTCCTTCTCTCTCACTGGTTTCCAGGAGCTTCCGAATTGCCCCTAAATTGGGCTTGCCTACCTCTTTTAGTTGCTTTGCTGTTCTCAGTACCCTCTCTGCCCCCCTCCCACCCCTATCTGTGGATTTCTCTGGATGACATTCAGAAAACCAGAGTTCCGCAGGCCACTTGACAGATGGGAACTCCCTTCCTCTAAACGTCTTCTCTACCTACCAGGAGCTTTCAAAAAGCAGTTCTCATCCTGATTGTATACCCAAGGACCAGCGACTGAAGCAACTTAGCAGCAGCTGCACCTGGCTGTGCCTTAATCGAAGTGCAGAATGGTTTTCTTGGACTTGAACCAACTCAGCAGTGTTGCCAGTTTCACTGCAAGCACAGGGGAAGATCATCCTTTATACCAGCCTAGATTTCTGGGTAGGGGTGGAGTGGGCTAGCTCTCTGAAGCCATCCTGGGATGGTGGAAGGCCATATGCAGCTTTCTGGTTATTCCTCCTCCAGCAAGGGTGGCGCTTCACCTAGGTGACCACCAGGGGGCAGCCTTTCCCACGGATTTTCACCACATCAGCGAACAGAGGAACAAAGACGGGTTTCTGTGTGTTGAGCATGTGCGTGAGCCTGTGCTAGAGCCTGTGCACCACACCAGATCCCCATGTAAAACCTGTAGCCTCTACATCTGTATAAAGAGTATGAAGCAGTCAGGTGAAGGGCATCTGAGTGCTGAGTAGGTTCTGTGCTTTGCTGGACTGAGTTTGTCAATACAAATAGGACTCTGTGCAGGCGCTGTGAACTGCCCCCTCTTGCCCAGGTCAGTCTTGCAGACATGAAGGCAGGCATTTTTTTTTTTATCATCAGAGGTTGAGATGTCTGAATCATTAAGATAAGGAAATTGAATGCAGTTTAGCTCCTTGTGTGAACCTGAAGATTGATTTCCAAGCAGTCATTTAAATTTATTTTGGCCCTTTCTTTCTTTCTTTCTCCTGCCACTCCCCACTCCCTTCCAAATACTAAAGGGATTGTTTCAGTTGCATTTTTCCCCCCTTTGGTCTCCTCTTCACCTTGGAAGCCGAGTTATAACTCCTTGGGTTGTTTCTAGTTGAAAAAACATTATTATGAAAATCTGTGCTGGTCAGTGGGTAGTGAAGCAGCATATAAAATAGCACTAATATCCTGATCTCCCGTCTTCTGTGCAATTAGAAGCACATTGTCACCAGTTTTGCTTTATGTTTCCCAGATGACTGTTTGTTAATTTACAGCAGTTCAGCATGTAATTACATTGATGATCATATTTCAAAGGGTTTGGGTCTACTGGTTCAAGTGCAGAATTGAAGTAAGAGTTATTATTCCTTCACTGCTGTATCTAAATCCATCTTATTTGACTCTGTGATGGCTGGAAGAAATCAGATATGCTTTGAAAATCAAAGGCAAAGCCCCTCTCCCCCGGGAGTGGGAGTAGGGTAATGAGTGGGACCTTTTCTTCTAGTTCTTTATAGAAGTGGCAGTGAGATTTATTGTATAATGGTGGTTTTTCTTCAGTACCACAGGCCTTCAATTTTTCTAAAATGAGAATTGTGAAATTTCTTTTTCTAAATAGTCTACTTAATCAGTGTCATTATGTTTGCGTATCTTTTGTTAACTGCTACTCATAGAGATGTCACTTACAGAAATGTACTTGAAAGGTAATATATCAAACTAGATTTCACCAACGTTGACTTAGTACCTATTGCACGCCACGTGTCCAGTGACGCTTAAGTCTCACAGCAGACTCGAGTGGTAGATGTGTTATCTTCAGTTTGCACGTGAGAAAACCGAGGGTGTAGTGGCTTTTTCACACCATCCCAGCCATCCTTTATAGGAGGCAGATGCTGTGTCCTAGACGGCAGGGTAGCTGAGATTGTTGAGAGTACTTCTGTTGCAGGGTCTCCTCACTTCCTGTGAGTGTTAAAACGAAAATATGCTATAATGATTTGGGGCATTCGGCTCGCGGTGTCCTTAAATTTCATGGTTCATGTAGTCCAGTCCCTTCTTCCTGTAAAAAGGGAGACAGGGAGATCGAGATTGAGGGTAAGATTGGGTCTTCAGTAAGCTTGTGAAGGGAGAGTTAAAACTAGAATTCAGGTCTCTCCTTTTATAAAGAGGAAGAAAACTGTTGGGAAGGAGAGGAGGAGAAATAGCTCCGCTCCTCTCAGAAGCGGGGAGAGAGAAGCTGAACGGTGAGACTGTGTCGGTTGCACCCAGTTTGGGAAAGAGAGGCTACACAGGTGACGTGGTGAGTCCCCTCCCCTCCCACAAGGAGCAGTGTTCCCCTTGTTCCTCCTCGCTGCTGCCGCCACACGCCTGGGGGCCTGGACTTCTCTGCACCCATGCCTCATAGACCCTTCACTGTCTGCTCCCCCACCTCAAGCCTGGGCTTCAGTTCTCACCACTCCTGAGTCCATCAGAACTTAAAAAATTTTTCTTTTCAGATACAGTTGACATTGAACAGTGTTTGTATTGTAGGTGTATAAAACACATGGATTTGATACATTTGTATGTTGCAGTGTGATCGCCACAGTAGTGTCAGCTCTCCCCCATCCTGTCACGTGATTACTGTTGTCTTTTTTGTTGTTGTCGTTGTGTTAAGTTGCTTCAATCATGTCTGACTCTTTGTGACCCTATGGACTGTACCCCGCCAGGTTCCTCTGTCCACGGGACTCTTCAAGCAGGAATAATGGGAGTCGGTTGCCATGCCCTTCTCCAAGGGTTCTTCCCGACCCAGGGATAGAACCGGCATCTTTTGCCTCCTGCATTCACAAGGAGGTTCTTTTTTGTGTATCTTTTTTGTGGTGGGGACAATTAAGACCTAGTCTCTTGGTGACTTTGAAGTTCATTATGCAGTCCTGTTGTCTGTAATCACTGTGCTGTGGTTTAGATCCCAGGACTGACTGCCTGCTACTTGCAAGTTTGTGCCTTTAAACACCACCTTCCCAGTTTCCCCTGGTTACCGTTCTGTTCTCTGTTTCTCTGAGTTTCGCTTGTTTATATTCCATGTATATGTGGTCTCATACCATGTTTGTCTTCCTCTGGTTTATCTAATTGTAATAGTCTTTAAGGTTCATTCGTATTACTGCAAAAGGCAAGATTTCCTTCTCATGGCTGAATGTGTGTGTGGCAACTTCTCCATCCATTCATCTGTTGACGGACACTTAGATTGTTTCCATATCTTGACTGCTGTGAATAATGCTGCCATAAACGTGGGAGTGCAGGCTTCTCTTTCATAGCCTGTTTTCATTTCTTTTGGATGTATACGTGGAAGTGGGAACTGCTGGATCATACATACATACATACATACTATTTTTAACTTTTTGAGGCACATCCATGCTGTTTCCCATAGTGGCTACACCAGTTACATTCCCACCAACAGTGACTAGATCAGGATTTTTATCACCCTGTGTTTCAGCACCTGCTGTTTCTGCTCCTCACATGTTCCTTTTCCCTTTATTGCCTGATCAACTTGGAATCTAGACCCGGCTCACAGGCACCTTCCCTGAAGCCTCCCCAGCTGCTCCAGGCAGAGACATCTGGCTCCTTGCTTCCGGTTCCTTATACCTCTTTTAACATGTTAAACATTAAAGCATTTCTTCCATTCCACCATTTGTGTTTTCAGATGGTGTTTCTGAGCTTCTGGGCCAAGGATCATCCTTTGGGCATCTCAGGTGTTGAGCCCAATCCTATTGCACATGGAGTGCACTTCATTGGGACACTTGAAGTGTAAGTGAGTAGACAGGTGGCTGTGTGTTCCCCTCCCAGTTGGACCTTCTGGGCACAGAGATGAAATAGAATTTTGAGCAGGAAGAAAAGAAAGTCTGTGGAAGTTCTAGGAGATACTCTTACAGTTATTCACCAGTTTGTTGGCATTTGGGCTTTTAGAGTACATATGGGAGAATTGAAGGACTGCAGATCAGGAACGGGGAATGGAAGAGCAGAGGACTAAGAACTTGAACTTCTAGCCCATGGCCAGGTCACGTGCTCCTGGGCTGCTGCTTTGCTGTTCGTGATGATCAGTGTGTTCACCAGGAATTACTTTCTCCCAAGGACCTGCATTAATTTAGAGGTGTAGAACTTGGAACAGACATCTAGGCTGGGTGTTGTGACATAAGTGTGGCTGTCTGTCTTACATGTGCAGGTATGTTAATCCGCCAAATGCGAGATACCTTAGGGCTGTTCACGCCTGAGATCTCATGGCTACATCATCTCATTGTAAGTAATGTAACATCAGTCTTCTCAGGACTTTCAAAAGATCTTCATATTTTGAGTACCTTTGAGTGTTTTCTGGATTTGTTTGGCCCATAAAAGTCTTAATTTTCTACACAAATCTAATATATTCAAAGATTTTTTTCATAATAAATTTGGAAGGATTTCCCTTTATGAGGGTAGACAAGTTTATAACTGAACCCATTATGTTAAACCTATGTTAAAATATACAGTTCTCTTTAAAAAATAAAAAGCCTGAACAAGTAGAGGGTGTTAACTTGCTGATACAGAT
Source organism: Neotragus moschatus (assembly GCA_006410615.1). Classification (NCBI taxonomy): domain Eukaryota; kingdom Metazoa; phylum Chordata; class Mammalia; order Artiodactyla; family Bovidae; genus Neotragus; species Neotragus moschatus. Next base: position 501,479 of record SJYA01002612.1, on the reverse strand, counting down.
AATTTGGATATACTGACTTTAAATAATATAAAAATATTTCCCCAAACTCACAGTATTATGACCAAATTTAAATTTATTTTAAAATGTAACAATTCTAGAGCTTTGTTCTTTGCAAAAATTGTAGAAAGAATATTTTTTGTGTATCTGACTTTGTTTTCCATTTTTTTCAGTATGCCTCATTGGTTTTCAGATTCTGAAAGGAAGATGATCATTTGAACCAATTAACTGCATTTTCCTTTCTTAGTAAAGCAGCTGTTTTTGTAAGCAGGCAAACCTCACTGCCTGGCCTGCTCAGACAGACACCCTGGCTTACACCTGTTGTCTTGGAGACGCTCACTAACAGCACCCCTTTCGCTTTGGAAACGCTAGCTGGGGTAATGAGTCCTGTTGCCACTCCAGTTTCGGCTGACAGGCTCTGTCCTTGATTGTTTTGCTTTATGCTGGTTTTAATGCTTCTGTAGTGTGTATTGCATTAGTTTCCTCTGTTTTCAGATCCTCTAATGTTTTAGAAGGCATTTCCTATCATATTTTTAATTCTGTTAATGGCTGGCCTCTGTGTTTTTCAAAGCACTCTTTGAACGTAAGAGTCAACACTGAAATGTTGCGTGCCCCACGACATAAATAAGACTTGGACTGTAAACTCTCTCGGGATGGCCCTTGGTCCTTGAGTCTCTGACAGTTCCCAGCAGTATGCTTTGAACTAAGTAAATGCTCAAGAAGTATTTGCGGAATGAGCCGTAGGAGACCCTTTGGGCTGACAGAAGGAAGGATGAGTTTCAATCTTGTCTGGGAATAGCGTCCTTCAGGTAAAGGGGCTGGGGCTGAGGATCCAGTCAGTCCCACAGTGCCACTGCCCAAACTCAGTTGTTGAAGAGATCCCATTTGTCTTATTTCCTGGAGACTCTCAAGGAAGTTTTCAGTAAACTTTTAAAATTAAAGTTCTTTTTGGAAGGTTACAGGGCTTCCCTGGTGGCTCAGATGGTAAAGAATCCACCTGTATTGCAGGAAACCCAGGTTCCATCCCTGGATCAGGAAAATCCCCTGGAGAAGGAAATGGCAACCCACTCCAGTTTTCTTGCCTGGGAAATCCCAGCCTGGTGGGCAACAGTTCGTAGGGTCGCAAAGAGTCGGACACCACTGAGCAGCTAATACTTTCAGTTTCTTCGTAGAAGATTACACTCCTGCTAACTGTAAAGACAGAGGGGTTTCTCAGGTTCGAGACAGAGAGAGAGTGGCTTGGTTCAGCCACTGTGGCCCCAGCCGTGTCGGCGACAGCACTGTGTGTAGGGTCAGGAGGTGACAGGGTCGGGGTGGGGATGCGGGAACCAGGTTAGGTGGGAGAGACCAAGTGGGATGGGAGTTGGGGAGCCATGCAGGTTTACAAAAGAGATTTTTGTGAGCATATCCCATTGGTCAAACCACATGTATTTCTAAGGAATAAGTTTGGCTTCTTGATTTGAAAGCTAGGTGTGTTTAGTAACAGTTAATCGCATGTGAGCCAGAAGAGGGAAGAATGCCCTTTTTTAGAATTTGAGTTGCAAAATATGCCTTATACTTTATCATAATAGGCAGTTTACAACACTAGGAAAAAATTAGCCTTTTTAAAGGCTTTGCCAAATTTTACTCTAGCTAAGTGCCTGCCTCCAAATTTAGGAAGAATGTAGACAGCTTAACTGAGCTTACATGTAATAATGCTATAGACGTTCATGACTAAAACCTTGATATTTAGAAAGTATAGCAGTCTTTGAATTTATATTCAGGGTGTGAGGGTTGCTCACGTGCAAAGCTGGAAGTGATCTAACTGGGTATAAATAAGGAAGGCTCTGGGCAAATTGAGTGCAAATAGAATTTGAGTCCTAAGTTGGTAGGTAGCTGCTTAGCATATGATGGTTAATGCACAATAAATAACTGGTGAATCTGTGTTTTTTCCCTCTAGCAAGTATATTTGATGATGAAGTTCACTATTCAGTTCTTAAGTTCCAATAATTTCAGAAACCATAGCATAATCCTAGGGTGTGTTTATTTAAAAAATATATATATATATACACACAAACACACACGATTTGTTTTCTGTCTTCAGAATTACACCCTTTCTTTGTTGGCAAATTTATCTGGTACGTTTTATTTTGATTTCATTCATTTGAGTTTCAAAAGTAATACATGTCTATAAAAAATCCAGGCAGAATAGAAATGTCAAAAATTAGTAGTTTCCTCCCTGCAGCCCCTTCTCTGATATAATTGTTGAAAACAAACCAGCATGTGTCCTTCCGAAGGTTTTCTTTACACAGTGCACAGGCACGCACGTGGTTTTGCATCTTTCATCTGTCTTATAAAATTGTTAGTGAACATATTATTAGTTTAGTGCAGTTCAGCACTTGCGCATTGGGCTCTCGCTTACAGTGTCAAGAGGCACTGCACTATGAGTGTATAGTCTCCTTTGACACATTCAAGTTCATTACCGTTGTTAACCTCCTGACAGTTCACGTGGGGGCTTCCTCACTATGCTGTTGTGAAACCCTAATAAGGTAATGTTTATTAAAGCACTTGGTTAAGCATGAAACACTTTGTTTAGTCAGCACCATGATTGCTAATAATTATTTATGAATAATTCTAGGAAGGACCAATGGTACATCTGCTTATATTTGAATTATTTCACTAGGTCCTGTACATTCCTGCACTTGATCTTTCTTACTGTATTTGTTACTTTAAGATGCAATGGGCCTCACTTTCTTTGCCTTTTCAGATGTTGTAAAAAAAAAAACACCCCATTAGTTGAATCTTGAGCAGTCCTTTTCTTCCATGTTCTTGACTGTATCTTGGCCATATATTTCTGGATGGATGAGAGTGGTACCGTAAATTTTATTCAGTTAGGATGCGTGTGTTAAAAGTCTGAGGTTTTTTAGGTTTGTATCCCGCATCCACTGTCATCATGATTATTTTCTCACTAGCTACTTAGTTACAGCCAGAGATGTTAATTTGACCACAAGTATAAAGCTCTTCTTTGTCAGAACAACTGGACACAGCTCTTGAAAAGTTACTTTCAGATTTGATCACAGAATTTCCAGGCGTCCTCCAATAAAGTGAGCATGATGGCTTTGAGTGAAAAACCGTGGCACTTGACCAAAACCTCTCAGTTTGTTTCTAATCCTGGCGGATGGAGTGTAATTTGATTAGAGTTGACCGGCCTGAAATGATCCCAGGGAGATGCAGAACTGGGTCTGGATTAGTCTCACTATTTTCTGCCTTTGTTCAAAGATTTAAGGCAATCACTGAAATGAATGAGTTTGGGGTTTCATGTTCAAATCCATTTTTAATACCACTACCTTATGTTTTTATAGCACTGTATGCATTTCACAATGCTTTTATCTACAGTATTTGATCTGTCCAGTCAGCTTTCAGCTTCTATATTTCAAAGGCCAGTAATGGTAAGGTTGGAAGTAGTATCTATTAGAATAGTGACTTTGAAAACTTTGAAATTATTTCCAGGTGTTCCAGATAGGCTACATTTGAACAATGAAACTTTAAACTTTCTTTTCTGTAAAAGAAAACTTTATTGCTTGGAGTAATCTTAGAAATTAGCAGCTCAGTTCTTCTGTTGTTATTATTCTTTTTTATAACAAATATATATAATTTATTGAGATATAGATAATAAGTGATATGCTTAGGGAAAGCTGTGGATGCAGCCAAGGAGAAAAGAGGGGCAAAGAAAACTATCACTTTTCCCTAAGTACTTAAGGTGAAGGGAATACAGTTTTAATAATTTTCAGTAATTTTCATGTTATATAATCCTTTTTTTTTAATCACATGAGCATGTAAACTAGGATGGAAAAAGTCATGGAAGATCAGAGCCTAAAATAATAGCTGTACAGAATATATTTTGAGGACTTCAGGGAGGTTTCACTTTTGACATAGAGTCCGTTTTTAAAATGTTCCACAGACATTAAAGGTAATTTGTGCATCACGCACACACACATACATATACCCGTATACCCCTATTAAATCAGTATTATCGCTTATTTTACTCGGGACATGAGAATGACACTATTTGAGACAGAAGTAAACCCCCTTCCCTGATTCTGCTTGCTGGCCCTTTGTTACACCATAGAGATGATCTCATCACCAAGATGGCAAAGAAATTTCCAATAACTCTAAACTCTTCCCTCCTCATTTTGTGAAGTCTCTAGATTAGAACAGAAAATGTGTGCTATCTATTACAGTCCATCACTCAGAAAACTAACATGGTCACTTCCTCTCTTGGAGTGAATGTAGAAGATGCCAGTGGATATAGAGAAATAGAAGATAATTCAAAAGAAAAAGACCAGTTTGACCATCAGGAGTGGATAGGACTATTTGTCCTAGAAAAAACTTAGAAAAATGAACTATCCAAGTAAGATTAGGAAACTACTACATTGATAAAACCAGAGCCAGCAGTCACCAAAAATAAAGGATCTGGACAAGGAAAAAATTACTGGAAATTAAAAACATGGCCGTAGAATTTTAAAACAAAGCAATGAGGAGCAGATTCAGTACTGAAGAAACCTGAATCAGTGAATGAAAAGAAAGCTGAAAAAATTCTAGTAGAACCAAAAAGTAAAAAAGTTAAAATCCTCAGTGAAAAGATTGAAAACGTGGAAAATAGACACAATTCAGTGTAAATAGTGTATGCTAATGTGTATATGTGTCTGTGCTCAAAAGAAATAATACAAAGTTTTCTGTGGACTTGAGTCCTCATAGTGAAAAGATNTAGAACCAAAAAGTAAAAAGGTTAAAATCCTCAGTGAAAAGATTGAAAACGTGGAATATAAACACAATTCAGTGTAAATAGTGTATACTAATGTGTATATGTGTCTATGCTCAAAAGAAATAATACAAAGTTTTCTGTGGACTTGAGTCCTCGTAGTGAAAAGATACTCTTAGTAATAGGCATGGTTGTGGGGAAAAGAAGACCCCTAGAAATATGTCAGACAAAAATCTGAATTTCAAGAATAAAGAAAATATTACAGAAAATCCAGGTAGCTGAAAGCAGAACACCCACTTAAAAAATAAAGAAAAGAAAATGAAGTCAGCATCAGGCTTCTCTTTCTGTCTCCAGAACTCTGACAGGGAGGAAAATGCGATTCATGACTTCTGGAACCTTCTGGGCTCATTTGTTTGCCCCATTAGAATGTAAGGTGGATTCACTAGGTGAATCATGAAACATTGTGTTCTATGTAAAAATAAAATTTTAAACTTAGTTTCTAGGTCAAAAGTAAATCTTAATGCTGTGTGTGTTAAGTCGCTTCAGTCATACCAGACTCTGCGACCCCATGGACTGTAGCCCACCAGGCTCCTCTGTCCATGGGGATTCTCTAGGCAAGGATACTGGAGTGGGTTGCCATGCCCTTCTCCAGGGAATCTTCCCAAATCTGGATTCAAACCCTTGTCTCTTAAATCTCCTGCTTTGCCAGGAAGGTACTTTACCACTAGTGCCGCCTGGGAAGCCCAAAATTTTAGTGAAGCCCTCCTAAAAGAAACTGCACAGGCTGTTATAAAATAAACTAAAACTTGAAATTAGTAGTAAAACGTTACTCAAAAAAGTTCTTACCAGTTTGATATTAAAATACAATTTAAGTCACTGGGGAACAAACTAGAAATTAAATTTGCAACTATAGGATATAGGTAACCCCTTGATTTAAAACATTTGCATTTTATCTTATCCAAATGGCCTTAGTGGAAGTGATACCCATTTCACAGAATTTTTTCTCACTATTAAAAAAAGTGAAACTTGAACTGCCAATACATGTGGCAGCCTTTGTTGCCTTGCTCACCTGCAGATGCCTCCTCTGTAGAAGAGCACTATAGTGGCTCCGGTCCTTACCATCGCCCTGCTAACTTCCTTTCAAAGATGATGCAAAATAGAGAACATGTACGATGTCACTCTTAAAAATAAGTCAAAAATAGCTTATGTGAGAAGGTGAGATAGAACATCCAAAGTGGTGTGGTGATCTCTGTTTCAAGTTCAGGGAAATGACAACCAGCATAGCTCTAGACATTAGCTAAAGTCACTCCAGGCTGTGGTTTCAGTGAGGCCACGGGGTGGTGCTGGGAAGACTACCTCAGCAATCGCCTGCGTTACTGGCACTGGTGCGCGTCATCCTGAGGGGTCAGCTCAGGGGTAGACTTGCAAGTAAGAGCAGAGAGAGCCTCAGTCATCAAAGATTCAAGGACCCTGAGGGTTACAGACTGCTTCTACAGGAACTCATGCAAACTGGAAGTACCGAAAAGTCATTTCTAGAAAATTCAGGTCTAGAAAATCTAGGGTAAGCCCTGTAGGGCACAGAAAAGGCAGACAGCTTATAAGAGCTAGTTGTTAAATTTGCAGGTATTTTGCTAACTGATTGTTATATCCAAGCATCATTAAAAATTAAATTATATATTTTTAGTTCATTTCTTTTTTTATTTAGGGGGATAAGCAATATAGTGAATTAAGCAAAGCAGTGGCACATAGAGAAAAGTTGATAGTCTTGTCTTTTCTCCTGATAAAACACCCCATTTTTGTATAGTATGTATTGCATATGCAAGCAAAAAATGCATGCATATGTCGCTGTTAAACCCATCTGGGTTGTTATGTTGGCTTACCTTTGGAGTAGAGGAGATGTGTATAAGAGACAGCTCCAGAACTCTGACAGGGAGGAAAATGCGATTCATGACTTCTGGAACCTTCTGGGCTCATTTGTTTGCCCCATTAGAATGTAAGGTGGATTCACTAGGTGAATCATGAAACATTGTGTTCTATGTAAAAATAAAATTTTAAACTTAGTTTCTAGGTCAAAAGTAAATCTTAATGCTGTGTGTGTTAAGTCGCTTCAGTCATATCAGACTCTTTGCGACCCCATGGACTGTAGCNCCCCCATTACTGAGAACTCCATGTCTTCTGCTTGGCAGCCACTGAGCCACCTGGGAAACCCGTTCCTGCGGGTATCAGGAGTATTTACCATTGAGAATTCTGAATGTCTCAGCTGCGGGTCTTGGCATAGTAATGGAGCAGTCAGTGCTTTCTGAGACAGATGTCTGTGATGATGACTTCCCTAACGTTAGATGTCAAAGACGAATCATTTTGATTAAAAGTAGTGATGAGCACCGATTATAATGATAGCTGTTAAGAGTGGGTCGCTTTGCTGAGCACTTGTTCTAGCTGCCTCATATCTCTCCTCACCTCGGAGGTCCTGGAGTGCCCCCAGCCCCTGGAAAGGTGAGCCCTTCAGTAATAATAAGTACCTTTCCCACCCCCCCAGAAAGGTGAGCCCTTCCGTAATTATTATAAGTACCGTTCAGTGTGCTGCTTGTAGACTCCTAAGATAAGCTGACAGTGTTCCGGGCCACTTCCCACTGCTCTGCACTTTTTGGGGAATTCTGTTACTGTCGCCTTCAGTAGCGCCCAGAGAAATGCAGCCAGCCAGCTACCAGCTGACCTGGCTCACAAACAGAGAACACAAGGACCTATTGTAAACTCAGCAATAATATTCAGAACGGCTTAAAATTCAGTGCTTCAGAGCCACAGAATGCGTTTTGCTGGCCCATCCTTTGAACATTTGTTATTCCATTTCTTTCAGCTCCTTCCATTAGGTTTGGGCTAGGTGGGTGCAGTTTGTCACCAGTCCTGTTCTCGGCTGGCTTCTGCTGTGGTCAGTGGAGCAGTGGAGTGACACACTCAGTCGAGCAGGGACAGCAGGGCTAGGACCAGGGGTGAGTAACAGTGGAAGGTGCCCTGAGTGCTGGCATGACACCACATCCTCAGGAGTCAGGTATTCTCTGCCTCTCCTGCAAAATGGGCTTCTCTGGTGGCTCAGCAGGTAAAGAATCTGCCTGCAATGCAGGAGACCCAGGTTCAGTCCCTAGGTTGGGAAGATTCCCTTGGAGAAGGGCATGGCACCTCACTCCAGTATTCTTGCCAGGCGCATCCAATGGACAGAGGAGCCTGGCAGGCTACAGTCCGTGGGGTCACAAAGAGTCGGACGTAACTGAGTGACCAACACGTTTCACTTTCACTCCCCCAACTCCTACCCGCTGCAAAATAAAGAGATGAACTTACCAAAGAAGCAAGTGAGAGAGCTGCCTGCTTTAAAAAAAAAAAAAAAAAAAGACTTCACTGCCATATTTATTTTTATCCCATGTGCTTGAAGAATTAGGCAGATATACCCTGGCATATATAAAGCACTATATGAGTTACTAAAGAAAACAAAGTTTAGCTCTTCAGGGCAAAATTATTATAAAATATGATTATCCACTTTTCTTTCTCCCGCATTGGAGAAATCGATCATTTGAACACTTAACATTACAGCCAAAGGACGTCTATAGTACAATTCCCTGGACAAGCCCTCACTTGGCTTTGCCATCTCCCCTACAGACCTGCACCTCAGCGACTGTCAGCGCCATTTCCCCTTTCCTGCCGGCTCACCCTTTTTACCTACAACTTCCTCGCTGTCTCCCCATCCCATGCCCTTGACAGATGCCCCAGGCCAGAGAGGCTCTGGCCCTGATGGAAGGGTGGGTGCCCCAGTTTTCTCCCACCTGCTGGTCTGCCACTGCCTCCACAGGCCGACTGCTCTGGTGACTCACCAGACTTCAGACCACGTTTTGGTTCCTCATGCTTCATGACTGTGGAACATGGTTCACAGACATCCTCTCCTGCCATTTCTGACTGGACTCCGGTTTGTCCTTCACATACAGGTGACTGTTGCTGGCACCTTTTGCTTTATGAACTGGTTCCCAGGCTTCATGAAAGAAACCTCAGAATGGACTCGCAGCTACCTCAGACTGTTAGCTTGCAGCAAACCTGTTGTCATCCACACACTGTAGACCTTTTCCACACAGATGACTGGCTGCCTGAAATTGCTCCAGTGTGGGCAGCTTATTTTTTGACCTAAATGTAGTACTTTGTTAAGTTTATATATGGAGCACAGAGGGAATATAAGTTTTTAGGGGGGACTTCCTGGTGGCACAGGGGATAAGATTCTGCCTGCCAGTGCAGGGAACACAGGTTTGATCCTTGGTCCAGGAAGACCCCACATGCCATGGAGCATGCAAGCCCATGCACCACCACTGCTGAGCCCGCGTGCCTAGAGCCTGTGGGCCGCAACTGCTGAAGACTAGGTGCCTAGAGCCTATGCTCGGCAACAAGAGAAGCCACAACAGTGGGAAGCCTGTGAACCACAACTGGAGAGTAGACACACGCTTGCTGAAACTAGAGAAAGCCTGTGCGCAGCAACCAAGATCCAAGTGCAGCCAAAATTAAATTAAAAAAAAAATTTAAGAAGCTTTTAGGGAGTTTTCTGGAAACAGGAGTGTTGCGGGAGATGTGATAGCTAGCTTTCAAAAGTATTTAAAGGCTTGTTTTATTCCAAAGAGCACAACTAGAGGCAGTGGTGTTGTATTAATAACAAGGAATATGATTTTTAAAAATTATTTATTTTTAGATATTTTGGTTGTGTCTCTCAGCATCCTGGGAGCTTAGTTTCCCGACCACGGATCGAACCTGTGCCCCCAGCAGTGCGAGTGCAGGGGCTCAGGTACTGGAGTCTTCAGGAATTACACCTCGTCCACTCCACCCTGCTGCACGGTGCTCCTGCCCCCTACTGTAACCAGCTCTGCAGGGACAGAGGACCCATCGCCTCTTTGTCCCCACCAGTTCTTCCTCCTCCTCTCTTCTTCTTTACCAGATTCATCGTTTTTACTTTTCCTTCACTGAAGGACAGGCAATCTGAATGAGATTTCAGGGACTTTGGAAAAGAGCAGAAATATCATGGCTATTTATTGGTGCTGGAAAAATGCAATTCATCTTCTGTGCAATCCACTGATAAAGTCCTGTCCTGGTAGTCAGGAAAATTGGACTCTTTTTGGAACTGCCAGAAACTGATGTGAGATCAGTCTCTCCCCTCTGTACCCCTCAGATTCCCCACCTCTGAAAGGGAGGAGCTCTAGGGAGTGCTGAGGTGTGCGTGCTCAGACGCTCAGTCATGTCTGACTCTTTGCGACCCCATGGACTGTAATCTGCCCAGTCCTCTGTCCGTGGGATTCTCCCAGCAAAAATACTGGACTGGGTTGCCATTCCCTTCTCCAGGGGATCTTCCTGACCCAGGATTGAACCTGCATCTCCTGCATTAGCAGGCAGGTTCTTTACCACTGTGCCACCTGGGAAGCCCCAAAACTTGCTGAAGTAGAAATTTAATGTTTCTGTCTTTAATTTAGGGACAGTGATGTTTTACAAGCAAGCTGTAAAAGTTGTGTGCAAATGTTAGATGCTTCTAGAGTAGATTTTATCCTCCATGAAGCAGTGACTTACTTGATACATGGTACTCAGTGTGGGAAGCTGGCCGCTTTCCCATCTCCCTGAGGGCTTTCCCCAGAGCCTGGGGTGTTCAGTGACCATACTGTCCCTGCTCCCTTCTCTACTGCTCCTGAGCCAAACACCGCAAGTCATTTTCTTACTGTAGAGTAGTAACTCGAATAGTAGTAATTCAAAGGCTTGAAGTACCAAGGATCAGCTTCAGTATGGGCTGCTTCACCTTCCAGGATGCAGATGAGGGGCATATGAAGGTATTAGTGGAAAGGGCCCTTGAAAATGACTGAGACCTCCTGGAAGGAAACTGCCTCTAAGGAACAAGCAGTGGATGTGACAGGATAGTCCAGTAGCTAAGGGAGGAATGGCATGCTACCTGTCACTGGATTTGTCTTGTGGCGCCCATGACGGAGACCTTCGAAGGTAGGAATAAGACCTGGAAGAGTTGACTCTAAGACGTTGGGTCACTAGCATGGTCTGCCTTCTAAAGGCGTATGGCATTCAAAGGAAACATTGCCCCTACATCGGAAACCCCTCAGAGTTTGTGCACCGTGAGAACACAAATGCCTGAGTATCTATGGCAGGTGTGGGCTCATGAGCCCGTGAGGACCAGCCCCTGCGATTCCCAGAGAAGATGATGGTCAGGAAGGTGAAGATCCTCTGTGAACTGGTGGAGACCAGGGCACCAATGGGATTTGGTTATTGGTCATCCAGCTCCACCTAGTCGGCACAGTCTGGGAAGTCTTGAGTCAGTGGTTCCCATTAGTCTCTGTTGTGAAAGCTGCTTTATAGACGCTGAGTTGGCATTTCTTCCTTTTTTGTCATGGCGGAATTCTTTCGTTTGCCACAGGTTTCACTGGAGACAGAGCTCGTTCATAAATCAGAAGGATATCTGTGGCTGTTTGAGAAAACAGAGCCAAGTGCCTTAGGAGAGTCAAGGAGGGCCACTTGGTGTACCCTTATTGTGGGACTCCTATTTGGAGTCAGTTAGAAATTATCATCTTACCTCACAGTATTTCTGGGATATTTGCTGAAGAGACCAATATACACAAGGCCACCATGGATCATATTATGGAAATAGTCAACTGGAAACAACTTTCACATTACTTTGCTGACCTACTTTTCATAGCACTTACTCTGTTTTTCTTACAGCCCAAGGAACATTTCTGATGATGGGAGCTGAGATTATTTTACTCTAATGGTCCTTAGTTTTCAGCAGTGGTAGCTGGTAAAAATGGAATAGACACTTGGAAATTCTTGGATATTGTGATGAATTTTTTTAATATATAAATAAAGGCAGTCTTAGAGAATTATGTGGTGTTTGCTGGGGATTGGTCCCCTACCCCCAGTGAAACTTGTACAGATGTGAGAGCTGAACCATAAAGAAGACCAGGCTCTGAAGAATTGATGCTTTTCAAGTGTGGTGCTGGAGAAGGCTCTGAAAATTCCCTTAAGGGAATTTTAAGGAGATTAAGGGACATTAAGGAGATCAAACCAGTCAATCCTAAAGGAAATCAACCCTGAATATTCACTGGAAGGACTGATAGTGACACTGAAGCTCCAATACTCTGGCCACCAGATGCAAAGAGCCAAGTTATTTGGGAAAGACCCTGATGCTGGGAAAGATTGAGGACAGGAGGTGAAGGGGAGCGACAGAGGATGAGATGGTTGGATGGCATCATCAACTCAACAGACGTGAGTTTGAGCAAACTCTGAGAGAGAGTGGGGCACAGGGAAGCCTGGTGTGCTGCAGTCCATGGGGTAGCAAAAAGCTGGACACAACTTAGAGTCTGAACAAGAACAAATGAAACAGTCCAAAACCCAAAGAATAGTTTTCTAAACTGTTTATATTATCTTCCAGTGGATGTTGTAAAAGAACCAACCTCTGAGTGAAGAACCAAAGAGTGTGAACAACAGAGGGTAGCCAGTCTCCTCCTGGATGCACTTACTTGAATAAAGAAGTGATTTGCTCAAGGGCAGACATGTTCAAAAGAATCTATGTAAGGACATTGAAGTGAATGATACCTTTCATTAGTCCTCAGATGATGTGCAGAGAAAGGACACAGTACATAAGACAAACCATCTGCTGGCTCTTCCTGCCAGTTCTTTTTGAAACTCTCTAAAAAAGGTTTATCTTTATTAGCTACAGCTAATGGCATCTCTGAAAGACTCAGAAGCACCTTAAATACCCATGTAATTTGTGCCAAATTACACCCTTAAGTAACTTTATTAATGCATAATAGCCATATAGAAAAGAATGCAAATCTTAAACCACAGGTTGATGAGTTTTCATAAACTGAACATAGGCCAGCGTTGGTAGCATGCAGCCCCAGAAATGGAACACTGCCCGAGTGCAGAAGCCACCTGCATTTCCAGTCACTAGTACCTGCACCCTCCACCCCAAAGAGCAGCAACTGCCCTGGGATCTAACATAGGTTACTTTTACACGTTTTTAAGCTTTGTACAAGCTGAGTTACAGAGAATGCATTTGGGTTGGACTTTTCGTATTCATTCACTCCGAATGTGAGATTCATCTTGCACACGGCGGTAATCTGTTCGTTCTAGTAGCTGTATTGTGTGATTGCCGCCATTTTTCTGCTCTTGTGTTGGCGGACATTGTAGTTTATTTCCAGTGTTGGTCTGTTAGGAGTATTGTTGCTTTGAATATTCATGTGCATGTTTTTTGCTGAACATTTGTACACGTCTGTTGGAGGAGAAGTTGCTGTGATAGGGCAGGTTTACGTTGAGGCCTGCTGAGTGTACGAGTTTATGCTCCACCAGGAGCACCTGCAAGTTTCAGTTGCTCCAGCTCTCTGCCAACACTTGTTTTTGTTCTTGTTTGAGCCACTCTGATGTCCATGGAGTAGTAGTTGGTTTCCCTGATAACCAGGGATGTTAAACTCCTTTTTATTTATGAACTATTGATTCTTGCCATTTGTGAATTGTCATTAAGTCTTTACCTACATTTTTTTTTAAGATTGTCTGCCTTTTTGTAGTGATTTGTAGGCATTCTTTATATCTTCTGAGTAAAATCCTGCTTTAATTATTTTCACTTGTTTTTTTAACCAAGTCTACAACTAATCCAGCTCTTTAGTATAGATTCCTTTGTTCTTTATAGAGCATTTTGATTTCTTTACAATAGCAGTAGGTTCATCCGCGTTGCTATAAATGGCATTATTTTGGCTGAATAATATTCCATTCTGTATATGTACCACGTCTTCTTTATCCATTCCTCTGTCAGTGGACATTTAGGTTGCTTCCATGTCTTGGGTGTTGTAAATAGTGCTCCAGTGAACATTGGAGTGCATGTGTTTTTTTCAAATTATGATTTTCTCTGGGTATATGCCCAGGACTAGGATTGCTGGGTCATATGGTAGTTCTATTTTTAGTTTTTTAAGGAGCCTCCATACCGTACCAATTTACATGCTCACCAACAGTGTAGGAGGGTTCCCTTTTCCCCACACCCTCACTAGCATTTAGTGTTTGTAGACTTTTTGATGATAGCCATTCTGACTGGTGTTAAGTGATACCTCATTGTAGTTTTGGTTTGCATTCTCTAATAATTAGTGACGTTGAGAATCTTTTCATGGGCTTTTTGGCCATCTGTATGTATTCTTTGAAGAAATGTCTAGATCTCCTGGCCATTTTTTCATGGGGTTATTTGGGTTTTCTGATATTGAGCTGCATGCGCTGTTTGTATGCGTTGGAGATTAATCCTCATCAGTTGCTTCATTTGCACATCTTTTCTCCCATTCTGAGGGTTGTGTTTGTGTTATGTTTATGGTTTCCTTTGCTGTGCGAAAGCTTTCCAGTTTAATTAGATCCCTTTTATTTATTTTTGTTTCTACTTTCACTACTCTAGGAGGTGGATCAAAAAAGATCTTGCTGCAATTCACGTCAAAGAGTGTTCTGCCTATGTTTTCCTCTAAGAGTTTTTTAGTGCCCGGCCTTACATTTAGGTCTTTAATCCATTTCGAGTTTTTGTGTATGGTATTGGAGAAGAAAATGGCAACGCACTCCCATACCCTTGCCTGGAGAATCCCATGGACAGAGGAGCCTGGCAGGCTACAGTCCATAGGGTCGCAAAGAGTCAGACACAACTAAAGTGAGTTAACACATGGTGTTAGGGAATATTCTAACTTCGTTCTTTTGTGTGTAGTTGTCCAGTTTCCCTAGCGCTACTTATAGAAGAGACTGTTTTTTCTCCATTGTGCATTCTTACCTCCTTTGTCATAGGTTAAGGACCATAGGAGCGTGGTTTATCTCTGGGCTATCTGTCTTGTTCCATTGATCTACGTTATGTTTATGTGCCAGTACCATCCTGTTTTTTTATTATTTTTTTTTTATTATGTTGGACTATAGTTGTATTACAGTGTTGTGTTTGTTAGTACCATACTGTTTTGATTACTGTAGCTTTGTTGTACTACTATTAACATTAAAAAAAATTCAATCAAAAATTCTTTCTTCATTGATCTTTGAAGTGACCAGGCCACAATAACAGAACCACTTTGAAAGCTGCTTCTCACAGAGAAGTAATTGATTCACTGGCAAAAGTATTGGCTTGGATTAAAATAACCTGTATTTGCTTAAAATTTTATTAACATTCTAGCATTGTTACCTCTTCACCGTCGGATTACATTTCTTCAGTGAGTTCTGATATCAAGTAAGTTGTGTGTGTGCCATGCCACAGTAACTGTGCCGCATCAAGACTCAGATACGTGGCAGTGGTCACAAAAATCTCCAGCTCCAAGGTTCAGGGATTGGAATAAATTATCAGCAATAGTGTGACTGAGTTTTAAAAATGTTTGGGGTGTGCTTATAATATTAAATGAGAGAAATTTGTGGCATCTTCTCTGCCTCCTCCGTGGTGCTCAGCACAGACCTATAAATGCAGAAATTTGTTGACATAAATCTTAACAAGCCCAGGAATTCTGTGAAATATTCCTTTGCTAACTGTTTTGAGCCCTACTCTCAAATTAATAATGACATCAGGGCTTCTCTGGTGGCTCAGCAGTAAAGAACCCACCTGCCAATGTAGGAGACGTGGGTTCGATCCCTGGGTTGGAAAGATCCTCTGGAGAAGGAAATGGCAACCCACTCCAGTATTCTTGCCTGGAGAATCCCACGGACAGAGGAGCCTGGTGTGCTGCAGCCCAAGGGGTCGCAGAAGAGTCAGACACGACTGAGCAACTAAACAACAGCACGTAGGGTTTTAATAGGGCCCACTAAATTCCATAATTCCTGAATTGACTTTGAGGAAAATGTTTACCACTGAAAAAGTGATCTTTATAGATGGTAAAGGGCACAGAGGTGGCATTAGGTGACACAAGCTCACTTCTCATGCCAGGGCAGCCTGTGGGTGGACCCGGAGATTAGGGGCTTCCCATGGAACTGAGAGTGAGCAGGGCCTTGAGTCTGAGGCTGCCGTATGCCCCACTCTCAGGACCTTGATTCCACTCTCAAGACCTTGATTAACCTCGAGAAACATTCCAGCTTCCTATCAGGTAGGAATCCAAGACTCCCTCCGTGCACACCAGGCTCCAGGGAAGTCCGTGGCTGGCAGTCTAGAGGTGAGAGCAGTTTCAGTTTCTGGGGCCTAAATTCACTAATGCAAATGTAATGTGTTTACGACATAATCCCAGGGTCTATGGCTGTGTGATAATTCAAACAATGCACGTATTCAAGGTACTGAAGCCTCAGAAAGGTGGTTTTCTTACTGTTTAAAAAAATTGTTTTTGTTTTCTACGATAAAGTAACCTGCTCAGCTGATAAAGAATCCACCTGCATTGCAGGAGACCTGGGTTTGATCCCTGGCTTGGGAAGATCCCCTGGAGATGGGAAAAGCTACCAACTCCAGTATTCTGGCCTGGAGAATTCCATGGACTGGATAGTCCATGGGGTCGCAAAGAGTCAGGCTTGACTGAGCAACTTTCACTTTCACCCTGCAGTGATAAACGTTCCAATCTGACTAGCTAGATGACAGATTGAGGTAGGTGCATGCTTGTAGTCACCGTGCGTGTGATGGCTGCGGCCGCAGCGTCGTGCTCACGTACCGTGCTGATGACTTGGAGCCAGAAGTGGCTGCTGCTAAAACAGTGACTGGCTCATTTTCATGGTGAAAAGAATAAAACTCCCGAAAATGCAACATGCGTTCATTTGTGCCAGAAGTACCTTGTTTTTTAAATGGAGTTAAATTTAAACTCAGATCATTATAAACAGGCTTGTCTAGAATACTCAAAGGCCATGCAGCTTAGGAAAATTCTTTGTGTGGGATGTTTGCACATGCTCCAAGGCCTTCATCTTTGGCCCTGCCCATGAATGCTGGCAGTCGGCCCCAACCAGAAATGTTCCCGCCAGTTACCAAGTCACCTAGGGTTGTACCACTGTTTGTGGTATGTCCCTGGTATACTAGTGAGCCTTCTGCTCACACTGATTTGGGAAATACAAGCAGAAATCAAAGCAGTGAGTTGCACATCTACCGTATTTGGCGGAACATCACATCACAAACTTGTTCTCTCACTTGATTCATATGATTGTAGCAGTTTTTGTTCCCATTTCCAGTTCATAAGACCTATGATTTCTGCACATACTTGCCAGCATGTGGATTCTTCAGATTTATATCAGCTCTATCGGTGTCAAATAGTATCTCATGGTTTTCATTTGTGTTAACTTATTATTAATGAGATTAAGTTTTTTGGTAAGTTTTTTGAGTGTTTTGAGCTTCCTTTTCTTCTGGTCTCTTTTCTTAAAGCTGTTTATATTCTTTGCCTACATTCCTGTTGGTTGCCTTCCTTTTCATTGATTTGTACTAGTTCTTCATATGTTATGCCTACTAATGCTTTGTCTTGACATTGAAATCATCTATTTTATAACTTTTTACTTTGTTTGTGGTATTTTTGTTTTATAGATTTTATAATATAGTAAGACTTTGCAGGCTCATGATGTCATCCTGACTTGTGCTTTCAAGTCCACATGAAGGTATTTTTCTAGATGGTATATGGTATAGATACAGTTGTATTATTTTTCCATCTCATTAACTTTTTCACTGTCACACATACATGTTTCTGGGCTCTTCATTCATTTCTGTTGACCTGTTATCAAGTAGACCAGCACTAGTGCATTGTGTCTTTTTTTCCAAGTTGTGTTGCTTTCTCAAGAGCGGAGTTATGAGCTGACACTTGCTGTGTTTCTTTAAAGTGCTCTACGGTCAGCAGAAACGGCTCACAGCTTGAAGTGGCCTCTGTAGTTTCAGTGGTCCTTCAGTTCTTCCCGTGTTTTCCTCCTTAGGTCATTTCAGTTAGAATCTTTTGTATACTTGTGATGAAGTTGCCATTTCATCCAGAAGTGTCTCTGCCTCCTGTTTGTAATTGGAAATATCTTTAGTTTAAAGCTAGAAGAAATCCAGTTACAGTTTCAAATCTTGAAACAAATTTGTTACTGTTTAAAATTGTACTAGGCGTTTTATTTTCCTTACATTCTAAACAGTGTACATTTGCTCCATTTTATTGAAATCTTTGAATTGGAATCACATCTTTAAAGGAGCATCACTTAAAACCATGTGTTACTATACGAAATATAAATTTAGGTCAGTGGGATGGGATTCAAAGCTTACAAATGGATATGCTTATAAGCTTGTGCCTTTCAAGAAGTTGTTACAACCTTCATTAATGGTATATATAAAAAATTAAATATACTCTTCATACATACACCAGAAAACCCTAATTAACAAAACTGTTACTAAGACAGCTCTGATACTACTATAACCACCACTGCCACTACCTCCGTTTATGAGTCCTGACTGTGCCAGGGACTCTCTTGTTCTTTTAAGTTACTTGAGGCTCATGGTAACCCTACAAAAGTACCATGTGCCATAAGTATATATGGAAACTAAATCTAGAGAGGGGTCAGGTTACTGGCATAAGCTTAGGGCTTTAATTAAATTCAAGTCCCTCTGATTCCAAATCGAACAAAACAAGAATGCGCGTTGCCTAAGGGAAAAAATTGATGGCAGTTGCAGGATCTCGGAGAAGCGGGCATGAATGGGGTGCCAGTGTCTCTTCATTCCTGCTTTCTGATCCTCACTGTAGCTGTAGGTGATGACTTTGGATTCTCACCTGGGCCTCCACTGTTGCCATTTCCCCCACGCAGCACTCAGAGTTATCTCAGATACTCCTGTGTCAGCTTCTCTGGGAAATCTGTAACTTCTCAATTTCTCTCCCCACATAAACACACCTTGTATTGTTCCTGTTGTGGCACTTACGACATTACATTGCAACTGCTTGTTCATCTGCCTTTGTCCACCTTCAGATTCTTCCCCCCACCCCCACCCCCGCCCTATTTTTTGGCCACACATGGCATGGGGATCTTAGTTCCCTGTCCAGGGATCATGCCCCCTGCAGTGGAAGCTCAGAGTCTTAACTACTGGACCACCAGGGAAGTCCCCTAGGTTTACCTGTTCACTGAAGAAACTTCATGAAGTGCCCAGTTGTGCCCCTGCCCTTAAAACTAAGTTATTAGAAAAGTAACTAAATGTTGAATCAATTTCAGTTCTTTGAAAGCACAACTTTATAAGCTCTGGAGTTTAGACGCCAAATAGAAGAAGCTCAAAAAGATACTAAAAAGAGAAAATACAAGCAAAATAAACAGGGAAACTGTAGTCTGAAGGAAAAAATGTGATGAGTTAAAGTGTTTATTACATAAAGAACTAATAAAAATGGTAGGGAAAAATTACGAACCTCAAGAGTTGAGAAATGCTTTGCCTAAGTAATCATCTGCTTAGTTTTCCAAGTTAGAAATCTGGATTTCATCCTCGTTTCTCCTTGTTGCTTCTTTCCAATTCCTAAGTAACCACCAAGACTTGACAGCTTACCCTCGCTTCATCTAGTTCATTAAAGTCTAAACTCAGTAGATATCCACATCTCTTGACAGACTGTCTCTGCTTTCCTTCAGCCTCCTGTTTCACTAGCCCCCCAGCTGTGTTCTGTGCACCAGGTATTCTGAAACCACTTTGGTCCCCATTGCATCCCAGCACTTTTGTATTAATATATGCTGGGTTCCTTCACGTCTATTTCCATTCCAATGGAAAACGTTTTCAAATATTTTAATTATGTGCATCATCCTTTCTCCTGGGTTAGCATCAGTAGATCCTTTATCATGACATCACATGCCGAGAGACAGCCAGAAGACTGCTTTATACTGACTGCCCTTTCATTCACCTTGAGATACACCATTTGGCACCATTCGGGTACTCTGCGTTGCCTCCAGGTCCAACATGAAATTTCTTCCCCTGTTGAATCCTAGACCCTTCCAACTGTGTTAATTCCCTTGGTGACAGCCAGCTCTACAAAGTGATTCTGTTTCACAGGAATGGTGGTTGGGGGCATAAATGAAAGTGGTCCTGATGCACAAATTGGAACTCCACAGTGAACCCTAGTTATAGCTCCCTTAACCTAGTTCAGGACCCTGATGCCAAGTTTCCACCTGTTCTCAAGTATAGATGAAGACAGCAAGTCAACACAGCACTTAAAAAAAAAAAAAAAGAAGGCTTTGATTCTTAAGATGTTACATTCCATTTATTGTAGTCTCTCTATTGAGAAAAAGGCCCCAGATCCTGATGAAACTTTCTTAAAAACTGTTATTAGCTGGTTATGAGCTCCATCTGTCCCTAGGAGAAGAAAAAAAAATCCTGACACAGTGATGTCGTTTTGTGAGAGTTTTCCCTTGGGCCTCCTTTAACACCAAGAAGCTAAAGGGCAGTTGATTTAAGAAATATGTTTAGCATAATGGACAGACTTGATAATCCTCTGAAAACATTAGCAGTACTGGTCTGTGCTGGAGATGCTAGGCAAGCAGGCCTGGAAAAGGCCCATTTCTTATTTATTATATCATAGCTGCCTGCCTGGTGCCTCCATGACAAGGATTATAAAGCACATGGATCCCTTATAGCCTTTGTAGTTGACTCACAGAGAGTAGAATCCAAGTTTGATGGGAAAGGTGCAGAATAAAGACACAAATGAGAGGCAGAGGATGTGGGCTTCCTTGGTATTCGAAGACAGAAGGACCATGTGGGCTTCCTTGGTATTCAAAGACAGAAGGACCAGAACGAAGGTTATCTGGGTTCTCAACAACTACTCTTCAAACCTGTACTTTAGAAAAGACATTTTTTGTGTGTGATAATTGTCTGAACCCTCATGTGTCTTCTAAAGCAGTGTTTATTACTGTCATAGGCCTGAAGCTCTATAGACATCCACGGTACATACCTTGGATTTACTGTGAAGATTTAAAGAAATCCATTAACTTGGGCCTATTAAACAGTTTAGGAGGATCAGGCTGGTGGTTCTGGGTGTAGTGATGTTCAGGTTGGCCTGAAATAAAACTTTGGAGATTAGGTGACCATGTTCTGTCTAGAGCCCTAACATGTTTTACCACAAAGGTCTTTTTTTTTTTTTTTCCAATTCCAATAATATTTTTATACCGGCAATGAAAGAGCACTTTACCCATCTAAACTTTGCTAAAGATAGTAATGCCGTCCTCTGTCCAGCTCGCAGTCTCATCCCCACAAAGCGGCGTTAGAACTCAGTAGTGACTTCACCAGTTCCTCCTGCCAGTGTGACCTCATTTTCGACTGATTGAACCTGTGCAGCAGGGGGTCGTTAAAGGAAAACAGTTGTCAACAAAATGCCCATCCGTCTCTCCAGCCCCACACAGTATTTCCAGTCTCACATCCTAAAAGCTGTGCCCCTTTATGTTGCTTGGACTACTTTGTAAACAATTCATATACAAATATTAAAGGTTACTTTCCATTTACAGTTATTATAACATATTGACTCTACTCCCCCTATGGTATAGTACATCCTTAGGCCTGTTGTACACACAGTAATTTTGTGCCTTGGCCTCCCCCTCTGTATTGCCCTCATCCCTCCCCACTGGGAGCCACTAGTTTGTTCTCCATATCTGGGAGTCTGCTTCTTTGTTTGTTGTATTTTTTAGATTCCAAGAGTAAGTGATATCATACAGTATTTGTCTTTCTCCGACTTATTTCAGTTATCATAATGCCCATCGAGTGCTTCCATGTTGCTGCAAATGGCAATATTTTCATTCTTTTTTATGGCTTAGTAGTATTCCATTATATACATACAGTCTTTATCCATTCATAGCCAAGATATGCTTCCAGATCTTGGCTACTATAAATGACACGTTTACTTTTTATTTGAAATATCTTTTTGCGTATCATCATATGCAAATGATATGACCAACAAGGGGTTAATAGCCAACATATATAAACAGCTAGTATAACTCAACATACAAAAAATCAATCTGACTAAAAACATGGGCCAAAGAATTAAATAGATATCTTTCCAAAGGGGAAACAGATGGCCAACAGACCCTTGAAAGGATGCTCAGCATCACTAATTATCAGGGAAGCGCAAATCAAAAGCATGATGCGACACCACCTCACACCTGTCAGAATGGCCATCATCAAAAACAACACAGATGTCAAATATTGGTGAGGATGTGGAGAAAAGGGAACCCTTCTACACTGTTGGTGTGAATGTGAATTGGTACAGCCACTGGACAACAGTATAGTAGTTTCTCAAAAAACAAAAATGGAATCATTAGTAACAGGAAACAGACAGCCTGGAAAAAAATTTTGGTCTGACAGTGTTTGCAAAAATGCTGATTTTTGATTAGAAAGCATTTGAAGGGTACAATGTAAACCCTGGGAAGGGCCAGTGTGCCCAGTGGGAGAGAGAACTCGGTGTTTACCTGGGTGTCACCCCGGTCTGTGAGCTAGAGTTTATGAGTGCAGGCTCAGTCGTGTCCGATTCTCTACGACCCCATGGACTGTAACCCAGTTGGCTCCTCTGTCCGTAGGGTCTCCCAGGCAAGCATACTGGATTGGGTTACCACTTCCTCATCCAGGGGATCTTCCCAACCCAGGGATCGAAGTGGTGTCTCCTACATCTCCTGCATTGGCAAGCAGGTTGTTTGCCGCTGAGCTACCTGGGAAGCCCAAGCTAGAGTCCACTCTCCCAAAACAGCTAATATTCCTTGTTATATAGAGAAGAATTGGGACCAGTGAAGACTTGGATCCTTCATCTACAGTCAGACAAAAGTTACTGGCATTCGTATGAAAGCAAGCTAGAATTCTTGCTGTTTAGTAACTTCTGTTTGCTTCATATTCCTCAGCCTGTTGTTTCTTTCTTTTCTTTAAATCATATGCTTTTTCAGAAATACGCATGGAAAAAACTTTGCATCCTCTTTAATCCTTGAAACAAATTCATGCAGTGCTAATTTTACATATATTTTTTCTGGCCTATCAATTCTCCTGTGCCAGAAATTCTAAAATAATTCCCTGAAGGGAACATGTCCTTCAGCCCTGATTGCAGTTGAAAAATGCTTGAGCAGGTGTACTGTATGTGAAGCAGTCATTCCTCCTTAACTGATACAGTTGTGATTTAAACAAGTGAAGTGAAAATCCCATGATTTAAATAGGAAAAAAAAAAAGGCACAGAATTATATGGAAATTTTGTTGTCGTTCAGTCACTAAGTCATGTCTGCCTCTTTGTGACCCCATGAACTACAGCATGTCAGGCATCCCAGAGTTTGCTCAAATTCATGTGCATTGAGTCAGTGATGCTCTGTGGAGATTGTAACAGTGTAAATTATGTGTGCCAATAGAGGAAGGAATATATCAAATGAACATAGTGACAATATTGGAATGGTATTACATGGGGATATGGTGGTTTGTTTTGTTTATTTTTTTTCAATTTTTATTGGCCGCACTGGGTCTTAGTTGTGGTATGTGTGATCTTTAGTTGCATAATGCAAATTCTTAGTTGCAGCTTGTGGGATCTAGTTCCCTGACCAAGAATCAAACCCTGACTCCCTGCAATGAGAGCAAAGAGTATTAGCCACTGGGCCACCAGGAAAGTCCCTGGTTTTTGTTTTTTTTTTAATTGTATCTGATGGGATCATTTTTAAAACAGAAAGCTTGTTTTAAAATGTGTTTTGTATAAAGTTCTATACTTAATAATTATCTGATAGTGCAACAAGAAATTCTCAAAGTGAGTTTTAAATTATTTTATTGTGATTCACCCAAATAACTCCAATGACTGTCACTGGAGCATAATCTTTTCCTTAAAATCTTAATCTTGACTAGGAATACTGTAGTATTGACTTTTTGTTTTTCTGTTTTTAGGGGAGTTGCAATCATGTTCACAAATCTGGGCATATCTAAGTAGCAAGAACAGTAAAAATGTAAACCAGAAGGTTTTACAGAGACAGTGTTCAGAATATAGTGACCATCTGCAGCCTGCTTCCCTGGTGACACAGAGGAGAGACCAGCATTTATCTTTTCCTTGAAACCATGTGCTATCTGAGCAGGAAGGAAGTGCCTGCTCGCTAGAGGTCAGAGCAGGATGGATGAGGTTTGAGGGGGAGTATTTACTGTGAGGTTGTCCTCGCCCCCGGTATTCATGGCAGATCTTGTTATTTCTAGTAGACTTGAGGAAATCTGGGCAGACCCGGGTCTGCCATGGTACGTGAGTTATGTTAACAGGAAGCCATGGTCAGGCATTAGATGTCTCTGTGTGCTGGGCCAAGACGCACAGCAGTAAGAAGTGTAGACCTTGACCAAGGAAATGAACCGGTGGCACCTTGGAGACATCAGTCTGAAGAGGGTCCCCTGCACAGGAAAGTTCTAGCGGTCATGTCATGAGTTAAAGTCAGAGGATCTAATGAGGTTTAGTGTGAGACAGAAAGGGATTAAAAGGGCCTGACAGATGCCTCTGAAACCCAAAGAGTAGTTGGTAAAAGTGGAAGAAGCACGTTTTCTGTGGACCTTTGAGGAATGGAACTCAGAACAGTGTGTAGAGATGGGGGAGACCTGTTCCAGCCCAATGTGAAGAAGGTGTTCCTATAGCTGGAGTGACCCTGTAATGTAGTGGAGAGAGTGATGCCTGGAGACTTTCAGGAGGGGCAGCTGGAGGGGGCTTTTCATCCTGTGTGATCAGGCTCAGAGACCTCTGCCACCTTCTGGGCTTGTGTGTCAGAAAGCTCTGCTTCAGTTCCCTTCTCCAGGATGGGTGGTCCATGGTGTGGCACCCCAGCACCCTGTACCTTTACATCCATTTGTCAGCCAGCAGCAGCAGAGTTGTTTCCTTTCCATACTTGTCTCTAAACTGGAGATGGAGAAGCAGAATGCTGCTTGAATATCCCTGCCCCTTTCACCTGTGTCACTTTCTCCTAAAACAGGTGGCCTCCCCTTCCATGCCCTCTTTAATGTTTACCTTATGGACACGGAGGCCTGACGTGCTGCCATTCACGGGGTCGCAAAGAGTTGGACGTGACTGAGTGACTGAACTGAACTGAACTGAAACCAAAAGCACAAAGATGGCCCTTCTACATGTTTCTTAAAGTGAAAGTGAAAGTTGTTCAGTCGTGTTTGACTCTTTGCTACCCTATGGACTATATAGTCCATGCAATTCTCCAGGCCAGTATACTGGAGTGAGTAGCCTTTCCCTTCTCCAGGGAATCTTCCCAACCCAGGGATTGAACCCAGGTCTCCCGCATTGCAGGTGGATTCTTTACCAGCTGAACCACAAGAGAAGCCCAAGAATACTGGAGTGGGTAGCCTATCCCTTCTCCAGCTGATCTTCCCAGGTTGCAGGTGGATTCTCTACCAGCTGAGCTATCACGGAAGCCCATGTTTCTTAATTTGTTCTAAAGTGTTGTCTGCTCTTACTCTGGATGTGAGGTTCAGTATGACCCCTTCATCTCACTTTTGGAGGTATTCTCTCTGTTCAAAGACAGATATTTATCCCCTAGAGTAGGGGTCCCCAACCTTTTGGTACCAGGGACCAGTGTCATGGAAGACAATTTTTTCACAGACTGGAGGTGCGGGGATGATTTCAGGATGATTCGAGTACATTATGTTTATTGTGCACTGTATTTCCAGTCTGATGCCACCGCCCGATCTGACAGGAGATAACAGTGTGCAGCCCAGAGGGTGGAAACCCCTGCTCTAGAAGCTTATGCAACTCCCAGCTGGGAGCCTGAAGTGGATCAGGGCAGGAGAGGGGGGGGTGGGGGGTGACTGATACTCTCGTCTGAAAGTCTTTAAAATTCTGTTTACCCACATGCAAGTCGATTTGGCAAAAGAGATTATTTCAGTAGAGACTCGTCTTCATCAAATTAATGTATTTAAAAATTTTAGAGTTCTAATTTAAAAAGTAATTGATGTCTTCAAACATACATATCTGGACAGGATCACTGCTGTTGTCAAAGTAGGTATGTTTTAGCCTGATTTCTTAAGTGTTTTTTATCTGTGACATAGGTACTGAGTTGATGTTATTATTCTAACATAAATTCAGAATTTGTTTTCTTTTATTGACTCCATGGGTCTTTTCCTCCCTGCAGGAATTGGAGGCCTTCAGGACTTCGTGCTGAAGTCGGCCACACTGTGTACCTCACCATCCTGCCCCCCGTTCATACCTCTCAACTTCGAAGCCACCCCTATTGTGAGAGTTGCTGTTGAACCAAAACACCCAAGTAAGATGACCTTGTTTTTAAAACATGTGGTGTTCATTACATTTTTTAAATGCATGCATTTAATGCTTAGTTTCTCCTGATTTGTTTCAGTAGTAGACTGAATTTTCCTGGAGGTATATAACAGGGGTATTTAACTTACACAGCCGTAAGGCCATACAGACAACCACCATTTCCAGGGGAATCTAACCTCTATCTTAGGAACCTGGCGTCTTTAGGTACCTTTGCTATCCAGGGAGACTTTATCTTCTTTATGGCAGAAACACGGTCGTCTTTGCATCTCCCAGAACCCTGGAACAGGGTTGTGTCTCAGCAAAGCTCATGTTTTATGTGACTAGTTCTTTAGAGTCTTATACAAGACTGCTTGATTCAGAATTCACATCTGCTCCCCCATGGGTGCGCTAGATCATCTGGCATTCCCTTTGTGTTTGGAAAGCACTCCCTGCCCCTTTCTGTATGGCTGTGTGATACCCACACACACCAGGCCCTATAGTATTAATAACTAATACTTAAGTCTTCGGTTCTTACCATGTGCCTCGCCAATCCTCACTGACTCTTGTACTTTACTTCCTGTGACTGTCACTCACCCCCTGTTCCCCGAGACTCTGCTGTTGCTAGCGTTCAGGGTAGCCAGTGAAGTGTCTTCAGACTGCTCTAGGGGAACCAGAGAGCAAACCTGTGATTTGCTCACAAACACAGATTTCTGTTGGTGTGTGTAGTAGCCTCACTGCCCCTGCATCTGTATATCCCCTCTCTCCTCAGAGCCGGGCCTTCAGAAAGCTTGTCTCTGCCCCAGGTTCTGAGACATATCCTAGCTACTGAGGATCCCGGAGACTCTTAACAGATATGTATGATGGTACAGGGAACCCCGAATGAACTTTTGGGCCAGCCCAATCATTTGTGGTTGTGATTTATAATTCTCTTAGTTGCCTAGGACTGCCTAACATGTTACTCCAAAATTTGGTGACTTGAGAGAACAGTAACTACGCCTTTGTTATTTTGGCTACTCTTCTGGTCAGGAGCTCTGGAAGGGTTCAGTTAGGGGCTCTGATGCAGTTTTAGTTGTGTGTGACCACAGCCCACAGCCATCCGAGGTGTTCCTGGACTTGCAAGGTGGTTCAGTCACAGGGTCTCACAAGCCAGTGCTCACTGGGGACCTGGGCTCCTCCACAGGGACCTCTCCTCACGGCTGCTTGGTGATCCTGGAGTGCAGTGTGGTGACCGGCTTTCACCAGGAGTCCAGGACACTAAAGCAGAAGCCTTCTGTGATCTGCCGTAGGAGTCACATACCAGTTCTGCAGCCTTGTGCTGGTCCGATGGGCCAGCCCGGTTCCCTGTGGGAGAGGACTGCGCTGGAGTGTGACTAGCAGAAGACGAGGGTGACTTGGGGCCATCTTGGAGTCTGCCTTCCACAATGAGGCTTCATTATTTTTTAAAACCTTACCATAACACTTTATAAGATAGCTGCACAGATCTGTTTCTAGGCTCCATTTATTGTGGCACTTGATTATAGTGACTGTTATTACTGAAAAATGCACCTCACAAAGTTACACACAGTCCAGTGGAAGACATGTGTCATTGGCTTTACTAAGTCATGATATCAATTTTTACAGTCCCACTTACCAGTTACACAGATTTTGATGAAATGAAGATGGTGATTTTTTTTTTTCTGACCTTAGCTTTTCTCATACTAATTACAATACTGATTTTATAGTTTTATAGCTACTGTATGGAAAGAGTTCTGTTACATTTCTTTGTATATGTACATTTATGATATATTTTAATGATTTACAAGTATAATAATGTAATTTTTATCTGCTGAGAGTTTGAAGAAGTGGCATGGCTCAGCTTTGGAAGCCTTGAGGATAAGTTTGTGACATGTGTCTCATGTTAGCTGTCTGTACAAATAAATTATTAGAGGATAGTTTTCTTCATGTTGCTATATTATTTGGAAAAACAGAGTAAACCATTATTGTAAAAGTTGATCGCATTATGCTTTTCCCTTCAGAATTTGTCATGAGTTTTCCCATGGATGCTGTCTTTAGATTATGTTAGTTGCTGCTGCTAAGTCAATTCAGTCGTGTCCCACTCTGTGATAGACCACAGCCCACCAGGCTCTCCCATCCCTGGGATTCTCCAGGCAAGAATACTGGAGTGGGCTGCCATTTCCTTCTGCAGTATATGAAAGTGAAAAGTGAAAGTGAAGTCGCTCAGTTGTGTCCGACTCTTGGCGACCCCATGGACTGCAGCCTACCAGGCTCCTCTGTCCATGGGATTTTCCAGGCAAGAGTACTGGAGTGGAGTGCCATTGCCTTCTCCGATGTTAGTCATTACCTTGTCTTTAATCAATATTTCATTTTGTTAACCTAGGTGAAATGCCTCAACTCGTCAAAGGAATGAAGCTGTTAAACCAAGCTGATCCTTGTGTCCAGATTTTAATTCAGGAAACAGGAGAGCATGTTTTAGTCACAGCAGGGGAAGTCCATCTTCAGCGCTGCCTGGATGACTTAAAAGAAAGGTTAGGTGATGACCGAGATGGAGCCCCCAAATCAATGGGATATTTCAATGTTTGCTAAACCCCTTGAACTTATACTGTTGTTTGTTGTTGGAGAAAAATTAAGTGCCCTCAACTTAAACATGAATTGTTATTGTGTTATTGGGTCATAGATTTAATTTTACTAATAGTATTCACTGTTCTGCTTGCATGATTTTGCATTTTTAGTGTAAGTCATAAAATATTTTCATAAATACGTATTTAAGCATATACACACACAGCATGTCAGGGCAACAAAACAAAATCATATTTTGTAAACTTGGGCTGTAATTAGAATACACTTCCTTCCTTATTGATGTCATCTCTGCAGTACAAACCTTCAGTAAATCTTAATATTTTTCTATCATAGTGATATGTAAGCGTCATAAAATAGGCATAACTATTCCCAGATAACTTTTTGTGAGCTATGTTTTTCCTCTTTATTCCAAAGGTAATATATGTTTATTATAGCAATTAGGAAAATACAGAAGAATAAAAAGAATCATTCAGTTACCATGCAGAGATAATTATGACCATTACATTTGGGTTGATAAATCCCTAGTCTGTTCTATGCATACTCAAATATCTACAGATATCTATATATACAGCTCTGATTATTTGGTTCAGATAAACTGCTAACTGCTAACAACTGCTAACTCAGAAGGTGGCATATTATATTGCTGGCATATTTTTTAGGCTTATGATCCATATTATCCTTAAAGTCTGTACCAGTTTACACTGTAACTAGCAAAATGTATTTGAAAGTGTTCCTTTTCCCAAACTTTTGGCAGCCCTGTATATCATAATTTTTTAAACTTTCGTCAGTCTGGAAGACAAATGTTGGTTCACTGTTAGTATACACTCTCTGTGCTTAGTAATGATGCTGAAACATTTTTTAATGTATTTATTGATCATTTGTTTTTCTTTGATGGATGACCCTATAGTGGCCTGCCTTCGTTTTGTTTTTCAATTTTCTGAGACTTTAATAACCATAATCATTATAGTTAAATAATAATTATAAGTAATCAACATAATCACCTACTAAATATTACATAGCAGTCACTGTTAAAGTCTGCATGTCTCATTTAATTCTTGAAACAACCTAGTAAAATTGATGGTGGTGGTATTGTAGTTCTACTTTACTACTACTAGTAACACAGTAGAATAAGAAGAGCTACTTCTGCAGCACCACCTACTTGGGACTTATATTCTGTATCTCTCTCTCTTTCTCTCTGTCTCTCTCTCTGTCTTATATATGTGTGTGTGTGTATGTGTGTGTGTGAGAGAGAGAGATATTTTATTTACACACTTAGTTTCAGCTGTGCTGGGTCTTCTTGGCTGTGCTCGGTCTTTCTCTAGTTGTGGGAGCAGGGGCATGTGTGTGTGTGTGAGATTTTATTTACACACTTAGTTTTACTGTGCTGGGTCTTGGCTGCGCTCGGGCTTTCTCTAGTTGTGGGATCGGGGGCTCCTCTCTAGTTATGGTGCTCGGGTTTCTCATTGCAGTGGCTTCCCTTGTTGCAGAGCACAGGCTGTAGGTTGCCTGGGCTCAATAGTTGTGGCGGATGGGCTTAGTTGCCTCAGGGCATGTGGTGTTTTAGTTCCCCAACCAGGGATCAAACCAGTGTTCCCTGCATTAGCAGGTAGATTCTTAACCACTGAACCACTAGGAAAGTCCCTCAGAGGGTTTATTTTATTTTATTTTTTAAATAATATTGAAATGTTATTTTTTGGAGTTTTTGAACTATTTTCTTTCTTTTTGCACTTTTTGCTACCAAATTAAAACCCAGTGTTAAGTAACCTTACATTTCTCAGGTCATTAACTTGCCTTTAAAAATAATGCTTTTTGGTACTTAGAATTCTACTTCAAGTCAGCAATTACTTGGTGTTATCTCCTGAGGTAGAAGATAGTTATTTCCTATAGCTTGGCAAATCCACTCTCATTTCTATTCTGTCTATATGTAACACAGTGGACAGATGTATCAAGAATATTCATAGCTTGATGTATGGCAGAAATGAAACCAATATTGTAAAGCAATTATCCTTCTATTAAAAAATAAATTTTAAAAAGAATATTCATAGCAATAAAAATTTTAATAGGCAAAAGCTGAAAAACTCGAAATGGATTAAAAAATTATGGAATTTTATAGAATAATCTAAAGCTAACTGCAGACATGGGTGAATCTCACAGCATAAAATTGAGCAAAAGAAGACAATTGAAAAAAATAAGTTTGATTCTATTTACATGAAGTCCAAGAAGCAGGCCAAACTGAACATATGTAGTATAGGGGTTACATGTTTAGGTGATAAAAAATAGTTTAAAATGGATTACAGTGAAAATCAAGATAGTGGTTACATTTGTGGGGTTGGGAGAACACATGAGGGGGCCTTCTGAGGGTTAGTAATGTTTCATAACTTTAGTGGTTTACATGCGTGTTCACATTGTGACAAGTTGTAGATCAGTGGAGTTTTGCTTTGTGTACTATTCGATATGACTGTTAGAGATTGCAGTTATACTTAGAATAAGAACATATAGAAAATTCTAAAGTTTTGGTTTTTTTTCTAACCTCTCATACAGCAGAACCTGCCTTCTAATATATAAGCCCTTTTGACTTTGACACACATATTCAGGAATGCATTAGTACAGATGTGGGAGACAAGGGGGCTACCTGTGGTCTTTTGCCCAGCAAAACTGTCAAGAGTTCTCACCATCCACCTCTCAAGGCAGTAATGCTCAGATATGGCAGGAAGCCATGGACAATTGCTCATGTAGTCTGAGCCTCTGGCACTTGTTTTGAAACATTCACATGCTCTGCACTGCCAGGGTTTAAAGAACCTTTAACTCTGAGACACTGTGTAGGTATGACAGCCATACACGCACCAACCTTTCCATGATGTGGAGTGATTCTAATTAATCTTACAAGTGATGACTGTGGGAGAATTCTTGGAAACCTTAGAAATTAGAAGGACTAATGAGACTTTTAGCCCTTTGGACCTTATAATACAAGGAAAGTGGGACAGTGTCATAGATGGACTCTCTCTCACAGTTTCAGTAGCTGTGCAATCTGTTTTCTTGAGTGTTCTCAGTATATGAACTTATTTTCTCTAAATAATGATAATTTTAAAAACATTTTCCTAGTTCTAAAATTTCTAAGTGCTTTTCTTTTTAAAAAACCAGGGATGAATATTAAATTTTATTGAATGCCATTTAGCATTTGTAAAGATAGTTGAATAGATTATTAGATACTTTTAATGTGATATTTTAGCAGATGTCCTAATACAAATCAATTTTTATAACCTATAATAAAAACTACTTAGTACTGCAGTGAATTATTCCTTTAATATGCTGTTTAATTGGATTTTTCCAGATAGCAGAATGGCTAAACACATTGGTTGTAAGATCAGACCTAGACTTAAAACCCAGCTTACTTGTTCTGTGACTTTGGAGAAATTATCTGATCTTTCTTATTTGGTTTTCTCCTCTACAAAATGAGGATAGTAATACACCTACTAAGTAACACACGTAAACCATGTACCACAGTGCGTCGTACATAATAAGTGATCAGTGGGAAGAAAACACACACACACACACATATATATACATCTTTTTTCATTGTTATTTTATCTTAAATTTTATATCTCAGGCTAAAGGTTCTTTAAACCCTGGCAGTGCAGAGCATGTGAATGTTTCAAAACAAGTGCCAGTTCTTAGGTAAGACTGAACTACAGTTTTGTCTGTGTCTGCCACCTTCATCAAGTTCAAGTGTCAGAGTAATAATAAAGTGTCAGGTAGGTATCCATCTTGTATATTCTGCAATAATATATGTAACATTGAAATAAACTAATCTTTGAAAGTAACATACTCACTGGCAAGACCTAAATCTTACTTGAAAGGGAATATTTTTTCAGAACATTTTAATTTTCTTCCACATTTTATGATTCTATTTGGGTTCTGTATTCTAAAACCACTTGTGGTAACGTGGTTTTTAGAAAACCATTTATTGAATTTTCAAATTTATCAAAAAGTATAAAATCAGATAAACCAAATACCTGCCCTATGCCCACAAAATGTAGAAAGCAAAAACAAACCTAGAATCAAAAGTAAGCATTTCAAAACGTTTTACTTTCAGTATTTAATTTCCTTATTGAATCATATTTCCCAGGGAAAAAGCGTTATTCCAGGATCCAGTGATATCTCATAGTATATATGTGTACATACATATGCGCTTATATATGTACATATATATGTATACTTATATCCATCCACATTGCCAGTGGTAGACCAGACCAAAGCCTTAGTATTACCTGGGGATGAGGTAGACAGAAAATCAGAGAAAAAGAAAGATTGCCTGGTTTTATCATTATCAGACTCAAACCATGCCAGTTTCCAGAATCTGCCCTTGGTGAACTTACAACTCAACTGAAAGAAAGTGCAGTGTGAAACTAAACTTGATGGCATGTGAGAAAAGGGGCTTTCCGAACTTGATGCCACACTTACGGTCAAGACTTCTGTGGTCCAATACAGTGGCCAGATATTAAAGTTGAATAAGATTGAAAATTCATTCCCTCAGTCACAGTAGCCACATTTCAGATGTTCAATAGCTACATGTGGCTATTTAAATGTAATTAAAATTAAATAAAAATAAAACTTGATTTCCCTAGTTGTACTAGTTGCGTTTCAAGTGCTCAGTACAGTACAGGTATGGAACATTCCCATCATTGCAGAAGGTCTTTAGGAGAGAGTCTCTCTAAACAAGCTCCTTGACCTTGTTGGCCTCACCGTGATCCTCGTCAAAGCCAAGGACACTGTCAGGATTTGAGTGGATATCCTGATGTTCTGTGAGTTTTTTTTTTTCCTCTCTATTATTAAGTTTTCATCATTGAGCTTTCCTTATCCAGATTCTTCAACTGGAAAATATTATTTTAAAGAATTAATATGTCGATCTTATTAAAACATTTATTTTCCACTCAAAACAGTCTTACCTAAATACATGGTTTATTTGTTTTGAGAATGAATGAACAATGCAGTGAGTTTCTGGTATATGCAAGGAACTCCCTGAAGATCTTTTCCCACTAGAGGTAGTCTTTTCAGTCTGAAATGAAAGCAGTTTTTGAATTCTGATAGATTGTAAGTCACCAATATTTCCTAGTGAAATAATTTTTATATATCTGTATTTTTGCAGAATATTCATTATGTAATATTGCTCTGTGAGAGTTCTGATGCCATTTTAATGATAACCTTGTGTTATTCCTCTCAACTTTGTAGGTTTGCAAAGATTCAAATCAGTGTATCTGAACCCATCATTCCATTCAGAGAAACAATCACAAAACCCCCGAAAGTCGACATGGTCAATGAAGAAATTGGCAAACAACAGAAAGTTGCGGTTATCCACCAGACAAAGGAGGATCAGAGCAAAATCCCTGAAGGAATCCAGGTTGACTCCGATGGGCTCATCACCATGACGACTCCCAACAAACTTGCCACACTCAGCGTCCGTGCCCTGCCACTCCCAGAGGAGGTCACTCAGATTCTAGAAGAAAGCAGTGACCTGATTCGTTCTATGGAGCAGTTAACGTCCTCTCTAAACGAGGGTAAAAGTAATTCTCAGATGATCCATCAGAAGACCCAAGAGAAAATCTGGGAATTCAAAGGAAAGCTTGAGTACCACCTTACCGGGAGGAAGTGGAGGAATACAGTGGACCAAATCTGGTCATTTGGCCCAAGAAAATGTGGGCCCAACATACTAGTAAATAAAAGTGAGGATTTTCAGAATTCAGTTTGGACAGGCCTCGATGGCAAAGCTTCCAAAGAAGCCAGTCGGTACCGAGACCTGGGCAACAGCATTGTGAGCGGCTTCCAGCTAGCCACCCTCTCCGGCCCCATGTGCGAGGAGCCGCTCATGGGTGTGTGTTTTGTCCTGGAAAAATGGGACCTGCGTAAGTTTGAAGAACAGACAGCAAGTAATAAGCAGAATCAAGAACCAAGTGATATGGCAAAGGAGGGACAGGGGGAAGGTGACACCCACTCAGGTGGAGATGAACAGCAGGAGCTGCAAGACGATGGCTCTGAGCCCTTTGAGAAAAGGGCTTCCCAGAGAGGAGAGTCTCCATTCACTGACTGCTACGGGCCCTTCTCAGGACAGCTCATAGCCACCATGAAGGAAGCCTGTCGCTACGCACTGCAAGTGAAGCCACAGCGACTGATGGCAGCGATGTACACATGCGATATCATGGCCACCAGCGATGTTCTCGGTAAGGTGGGGGAGGGAGAGACAGGTGCCCTGAGTAGTAGACTAGAAAACCAAACTCATTTAATGTGTTTTCACAGAAGCTACATTGTTGTCTGATTTATCAAGGAACTAAGATCTTAGCCACCTCTTCGTGGGCCACCCTGCAAGCATTAGTGCACAGCCCCAAACTCAGACTGAGTTCCTAGAGGTAGGCCATGATGGGGTGAGGAAGAAGGACCCTGGAAAGAATATTGGAGACTCCCCGAGCCAAAGGAAAGGGTAGCTCCCAATTGAGGGGCCCAAGAGGGGCCAGTACCGTCTTGTCACAGCTACTGCGTTCTCAGTTTTATCAAGGTATAGGGCTCCAGCCACATAGGATTCCTGCATCTTTTACCAACAGGAAAGCCAAGCCATCGGACTAGGAAATGGCAACCCACTCCAGCCTTCTTGCCTGGAAAATTCTGTGTACAGAGGGGCCTGGTGGGCTATAGTCCCTGGGGTCACAAAGAGTCAGACACAACTGAGTGACTGAGCACGTGGCACAAGATCTTAGAATAGGATTTCCCAGGTGCCTTAGTGACAAAGAATCCTCTTGTCGTTGCAGGAGATGCAGGTTTGGTCCCTGGGTTGGGAAGATGCTCTAGAGAAGGAAACAGCATCCCACTCCAGTATTCTTGCCTGGAGAATCCTAGGGACAAAGGAGCCTAGCGGGCTACAGTCCACGGGTTCACAAAGAGTCAGACATGACTAAGCAACTAACAACAGCAAGATCTTAGAAAGCCAGAGGCTTTAAAATAAAAATCTTGGGGGCAAGGGAGTGGAAGTTGGACAACTAAGGATATTTTATTCTGCAAAAGTAGGAGGACTCATTTCTATAATGAAAGGTCTGGTAAATGAGGTTTAAACTGCTCATATACATTACCATCCAAACCTGTGCAGTAGTTTTTCACAAGGGAATCACCATATCAGTCTGGGTAAGCAAAGTTGTGACAGCGATCAAAGAGTCAGACAACACTCTTGTGCCCCTAACACAAAGGGCTTCTGTGAATTCTGGGTCTCTTCTGAGGAGACTTGAGGACTTTATCCGCTGCTAACATTATACCAAATGCCGCTCCTGATTTTTCTCTCTTTGGGAGAAGAATGTTTAGGATCTCTTGAGGAGATGTTGAGCCTGGGACTCAGTAGCTATTTTGACTTTTGAAGGATTTGACTTCACTGAGGCATATTTTCTTCACCTCTGAAAAAAGAAGGTAATACCTCATTGGAAGTTGTGGAGAGTAACATGAGAACACAAATACGGGCCCCAGAACTGGGCCTGGCTCCCAGTAGTTCTCTTACCCGCTCCGCCCCCCCCCCCGAGATCATGGAGCTGCTTTGCAGTGAGGAGGGCAGACGAAGGGACGAAGGATCCTGCATTGGTTGAGCGAGTGGACCAAACTGCTGGATTTTCTCTAGCTTTGAGGTCCTTTGAGTCAGTATGTGCTTACTCTGCATTCCTTTTAGTTTGCTTCTTTTGCTAATTAATTGCTAAAGCATAAATCTAAGTGGTTGGGTTTTTTTCCCCCCCAAAAGAAATTTAGACTTGCATCACAGTAAAGTTCCTGTGAAAGGAATTGAGCACCCATGGCAGCATTTCAAAAACAGTTGCGCTAACAAAGGCACAGAGATTTGGTTATCCTTCGATGGCTTAACGTTGGTGTGTGCCAGCTGTCAGATCTTGATATGGCCTGGAACATGCAGTGTTTCTCAGCCTACCTTGAGTATGGCATCCTGTTAATATCTCATGGAACCCATCGTTGAGTTCAGCAAACACTGGTCTAGACCATTCCCAGATTTTCTTCACATGTCCATTGTTGTTGTTCAGTCGATCAGTCCTGTCAAGCTCTTTGCGTCCCCATGGACTGCAGCACACCAGGCCCCTCTGTCCTTCACTGTCTCCTGGGGTTTGCTTAAACTCATGTCCATTGAGTCGGTGATGCTATTTAACCATCTCATCTTCTGCTGCCCTCTTTCGCCTTCAGTCTTTCCCAGCATCAGGATCTTTTGCAAGGAGCTGACTCTTCACATCAGATGGCTGCAGTTTTGGAGCTTCAACATCTGTCCTTCCAGTGAATATTCAGGGTTAATTTCCTTTGGGATTGACTGGTTTGATCTCCTTGCTGTCGAAGGGACTCTCAGGAGTCTTCTCCAGCACCACAGTTTGAAATCATCAATTCTTTGGCACTCAGCCTTCTTTCAGGTCCAACTCTCACATCCATACATGACTGCTGGAAAAACCATAGCTTTAACTATATGGACTTCCATTGGCAAAGTGATATCTCTTCTTTTTAATATGCTTTCTAGGTTTGTCATTGCTTTTCTTCCAAGGAGCAAGTATCTTTTAATTTCATGGCTGCAGTCCTTGTCTGCAGTGGTTTTGGAACCCAAGAAAAGAAAATTTGTCACTATTTCTACTTTCTCCCCTTCTGTTTGCCATGAAATGATGGGGCCAGATGCCACGATCTTAGTTTGTTGTTGTTTTTTTTAATATTGAGTTTTAAGCCAGCTTAACCATCTTAATTTAAAAGGTAAAGTTAGAATTAGAACCAGATAGTCTTGATTCCTTCAGATTAGAAGAATACTTCAGAGGTATCCTCCTATCTCTCCTACCCTGACAGGTGCTGTTTGAGTACTTCTGTGGATGAGTAGCTCACAGCCAGTTCTGAGATTAAACAGTTTCTTTCTCATATTGAGCAAAAGTCTTGTTTCCTGCCAGTGTCTTGCCATTCGTCCCACCATTGGTCCCTCTCACATGCACTGCATTTTATATGTTTGAGGGGAGCATTTATTTTCTAGTTTATATCCAGGAGAAAACTCTCCATATCCTTCAGGTGGTTTTCAGGATATGACTTTTTTTTTTTTTTTTTTTTTAATCCTTTCATCAATCCAGTTGCTGTCCTGTAGACATACTTTATTTGGTCAGCCTCCTTCTTAAGTTAAGCAACCTAAGATACTATCTCACCGGGACCAAACGCAGACACGCTGTTACCTCCCACGGGTGGCACAGCGCTCTTTTAACACAGTCTGAGCAGTTGCATCTGTCATTAACTTGTGAGGAGTTAGGATCAACTTCATTGCTTTTTTTAATAAGTTTTTGTTGTTCCTATTTTGTTCCCCAAAAAGCTGCATTTAAATTTCAGTAGCTGAAGTGATGTAGTCCCACTAGAACCCCTGTATTTACATATGAGTAAACCCGGTCTATATAATTTTTTTTCTTAGATTGCGTGTGTGTGTGTGTGTGTGTGTGTAAAATAGTATAAACATTATAAACATTACAATAATGAAGGAATTTTGGCGGTTTCTTAAGGCCAAGAAAATTCTCAACACGATAATCTTAACACATTGATTCGTTTTTCAACTTTTTTTTTTTTTTTCAAGTGTCCTGATGAGAAAGGAAGGTCACTAGGTATTGAATCAGGGACTTCTCTGGCATTCCAGTGATTAGGACTCCACACTTGCACTGCAGGCAGGGTGCAGGTTCGATCCCTGGTCAGGCAGCTAAGATCCTGCATGCCCCATGATGCAGAAAAAGAAAAGTAGTGAATCAGATGTTTTGATGAAGTTGAGGTCGTTTCTGTATATAGCATTCCTCTCATTACCAACTTACTAGCCATATTAGAAGAGGAAATAAGCTTAGATTGATAACGACTTTGTGTTAGAAAGTCCACGTCTTCATTTAACTCATGCTTGTATAAATATATACAAATCTTTATAATGTTTTCTTAAAATTTTGTAAGAAATTAGCATATGATTTTCTAGTCTAGTACCTTTATCCAGTGCCTTTATCCTTAAAAAGTTTGTTACTTAGTGTGTAGTTGGCAGCTACCCTGCTATGCATAAGTTCTGAAAAGGGCAGATTTCTTTAGGACCACAGGATACATTTCTTGTCTTGGAGAGTTGAACTTGTTTGAGAAGGGTCAAGAAGGTTTAAGAAGTTGCTTGTCAACTTCTCAGCTGTCTTGAACTTCAGCATTTCCTCTATGAGGTTTGTTCTACTTGCTCTGGTTTCTTCTCCAGTCTCCTTGTTGGGGAAAATGGAGTTAACGTAGGTATGGAGAACCAGCCTCTGCTGTCCCACTGTCCTCTGTTAACATTACACAAGCCTCTCCACGTTGTAAGTGTGTCTCGTCCTTGTTTTGAAAGTCGTGGAAAAGACCCTTTTGTTGCTTATAACTGTAATTTTGGTCAGCTCACCTTATTCTAGTTTTCACCATCCGGGACATACTGTCCCCCTCCCCCGCCCCCACCAGTCTTAGTTGCTGTCTTCCTCTTCTCCTGTCTCCTGTGTGTATCCTCTTAAAACAGGAGTCAGAGGCACAGCAGGTACCTCCTGTGACCTGACAGCTTTATTTTGGGTGGGGAGGATTTTTCCTCCTTTTTTTCTCATTGGGATCATTCATGATTGATATTTTCAGACTCCCATTACTCCCAAAAAGGAGTTTCATCTTAGGGTTTGTTATCCTGAAAACTGTTTTGTTGCTTTGTTTTTTTTTTTTCTTTTCCTTTGTGTGTTTGAAATGACCTTTCCTGAAGTCCGGGGTCCACATAGGTCTGTGCCTGCCTGTCTTTTCCACTGCACTCCCAGGGTAACAGGAACACATGTCTCCTCCCCACATTGCCATCTCTCCTTGCATTATCCATTCGGAGCAGCATTTGACCTTTCTGAGAAGACAGCTTTTTCAGCAGAGCAAATGAAGCCAGGATCAGCTGTTGACATTTACCAGAAGTCCCCAGCAGACTGCTGAGTCGCCTTTGTGAGTTGGTACTCTGTGCCCATGTGTTTGTTTGTGTTAGGAGATCACCACCAGGCCCCTGCACGTGCCCCACAGTCCTTGGAGCATCTCATCATCCTGCTCTTTGATCTTCACCTGGCACTTTCCATTTGGCCAGCAGAGTCAGTTCTGACATTTTCTAGGAAGAGATGCTTATCTCAGCCCTCAGGGTTCTTTGCCGTCTTCTCCCTTCAAAGCAGAACACGTCTTTGCCTTGCCTTATCCAGGTACAAATCTCAACTGTGACCATGGAGAAGGGTTAGTACAGTTGACCCGTGAACAGCACGGGGGTTGTGGGCACTGACTGACCGTGCAGCTGAACATCCGTGTACTGCTTTAGAGTTGGCCTTCCCTGTGTGTGGATTCAGATGCAGGTTGGGTAGTACTGTAGGATGTGCTTCCCAGGTGGCTCAGTGGTAAAGAATCCTCCTGCCAAAGCAGGAGACGTAAGAGACGCAGGTTCGATCCCTGGGTTGGGAAGATCCTGGAGAAGGAAATGGCACCCACTCCGGTATTCTTGCCTGGAGAATCCCATGGACAGAGGAGCCTGGAGGGCTACAGCCCATGGGGTCATAAAGAGTCGGATACAACTGAGCGACTAAATGGCAACAGCATAGTGTGTACTTGGAAAAATCTGTGTACAAGTGGATGTATAAGTGGACCCACACAGTTCAGACCTATGTTGTTCAAGGGCCCACTGTACACAGTTTGTGCCAGTGTCACTGGTGTGGCCTTCATAACACATTTCTCAGAGACCGACTGACTGCCCTACCCACTGCCTTACAAAAAACTGTGTTTAGATTTGATCTGGAATTTGTTTTTTTTTTAAATTGGTTTGAAGCCGCCTAAAAATAGAAAATTGCCTCCAAACCTGTTCTCTCTTGTTTGGGGAAATGCTTTGGTTGTGATAACCGGGTTTTAGTATCAGAGGTCTGTCAGGGTGGTTAGCTCTTGTTTTCTCTTAAGTTTTGCTTTTTGTTTTTAAATCACCACCTATGACTGGAGAAAGAAAGGAGGCGATCTCTATATTCCTGAGACTTTTTCCTTCCTACATGGATGGTCAGCGATCTTCCAGGAAAACTTCAGCCTGGAGACTGAATCCTCATCTCCCGCATTGCAGGCAGATTCTTTACCACTGAGCCGCCAGGGAAGCCCGCCAGTTGCTTTAACTCTCCAAGAATTGGCAAAAATTAACAAAAGGATGAGTTCAGGCCATTTTTATTTAATAAGATGAGTGAGTCTCTTAAAACTTTTTTCTACACAGATTGCTGAAATTAGAAATCCTTTTATAAATGTGTAGAATTGCTTATGGTCAAAATGGGAAATATTACAGAAAAAATAGTCGTCTTAAAATTGTTTTGTCTGGGGAAATAATACCAAGAAAATGACCTTCTTTACTTGCAAAATCTACTTTCCTAGCAGTGTAGTTTTATTAGAATTTTTTTAACCCATGAAAATTTTTTAATGGGCTTGAATAGACATCAGAATTGGTTTGTGTTTTTAATTGATCATCATGTAACTAGTAAATTGTCTGTCTCCATATTTCTTCTTCCAGCTGTTTACATCTGTCATTCATGCTCTTCATTGTTTTTTATCTTTGGGTGAGAACTTCACATATAAAAAATGACTTTTCTGTTAGATAGTTTTAATCACATCTATAATATGTATCAGAAGCCTACTTAGTATTACTGTTTACTTGTATAAACCTATTTTTATTTCATAATTGTAATTCTTTTTATATTTCACCAGCATCTCATAATTCAGTGCAACAAAAATTCATTGAGCTGTATATGCCAGTGCTGTGTTAAGCATGGTTCCTGCTTTGAGAGATGAGTTAAGGTGACAAGAGCTTGATTTTGTGAAACAGTTAGCAAAATGCAATTGAATTTAGCGAATAAGTGTAAATTTTTGGCAAAATTTTATGAGACATTTGGATAGCAAAATTCAAAGCCAGGTAAGTCTTTTGAAAGTGACTGAACTTTGAAATAAGCTTTGACGGCTGGAGTAATTTTGTGTTTATCAACTAGACATTAAATTGTCTTTGTCCGCAGCACCGGAAACTTCTGTTGAACTTAAATGCCTTTCTAGTTGGTTTTGTAGGAACTGCTCTGCAGCATTAATGGGGTTCCTCAGAGGTAAAGAATTTGACTGGCAATGCAGGAGATGCAGGTTCTATCTCTGGTCTGGAAAGATACCCTGGAAACGGAAATGGCAACCCACTCCAGTATTCCTGCCTGGAGAATTCCATGGACAGAGGAGCTTGGTGGGCTACAGTCCGTGGGGTCGTAAAGAGTTGGACACGACTGAACGACTAATCACCAGCAATAGCAAGTGCAGCCCTATATTTCTAATCCTGGCCACTGGTTGACTGAACCCAACAGTAAAACCTTGTGTTACCCACACTGTGTCTTGTTAAATTGGATTCTTAGATAGTGGTCCTAATCCTGTCGAAGTATTTATTACCTTTGCCAACTTCATGTCAACTTGGGATTTGATCCCATGCCTTC
Organism: Neotragus moschatus; assembly: GCA_006410615.1. Classification (NCBI taxonomy): domain Eukaryota; kingdom Metazoa; phylum Chordata; class Mammalia; order Artiodactyla; family Bovidae; genus Neotragus; species Neotragus moschatus. Next base: position 459,531 of record SJYA01002612.1, on the reverse strand, counting down.
CGAGTTTTTAAGTAGCTGGTTATCATAGTAAGGACAGAGCTGTGAGCAGAGCACTGATCCTTCTAAACTCAGGACATCCATCCTGGGTGGGAGTGTGGGTTAACATCCATTTCCTATAGACTTGTGGCTGAATCCGTCTATCTTGTAGCTACCAGCACACACTCTCCATTGTGTCCACAGTGCACTTTATCTCATGTTTGGTTGAAGACCATCTGCATCCTGTCAACCGCATTGGCTTGATTTAGCTGTCTGGGAGTTCTGTGCCAAAAGGAAGAGAAGTTAGGTAGGAGGAATAAGAAGTGCCCACCAATTTCTTGGTGTGTGTGTTTAGTTGAAGTTAAACCACAAGTGTCACCAACAGTAACAGAAACCATAAATGAAAGAAAAATCTTCCTTCTTGGAAATCAACCCATCATTTTTCATTTTCTTGTACAATCTTTGCCCACAGTAGTACATTTTGCATAGCTATTTTTGTATTATGCTAGAGGCTGCTAGGTATTTTGCTTTTTACATTTATTATTTACTTTATAAACACACTTCCATTTGGCTACTTAGTAGTCATAATTTGCATCTTAACCTCTGCATAATATCCTATCAATCTGATATGCTATAGTTTACTTCCCATCATCCCCACATTGGAAATTCACGTTGTTTCCTATTTGTTTCCTATTAGAGAAAACATTGCTATGATCCACTGCCTCCTTTGCTAATTCAGAAGAAAAGGAAAAAAAAAGTCAACTTTAATTGCCAAACTTTAGCTCTAAAGATTGTAGAATCTGCAGACCAATCTTACTGCCTAGCGTGGAAGAAGAAAATATGTATTGATACATAAGAATCTATAATGCCACAAAAGAACAGGTGAGGCCCAAATGGTGAAGAGATTATTTTGATCTTAGGATCTCACAGAGTGCTTCGTGGAACAAGTTGTTTTTGAATGGGCTTTAAACAGTGGAAAGGATTTGACTGTAAAGTTAGGCTGAGTGTGCTCTGGAGAAACTGAGCTCAGAGTGGAAAAACCGCAAACGTGTCCTGTGGGCATTGCACGGTTTATCTTGGCTAAGAGTGTAGGGTCCGTGCACTAGGGTCTGGCCGTTTCAGGAGCTGGGGTGTTGGGTTCCCGCCAGGTCATAAAGGGCCTGGAGTACAGGCTGAGACATTTATAGTGTAGTCATTAAAACCAGAGCCCTGATCACAACCAGTCCAGGCAATTAACCTTTCTTTTGCTGGCGTCCATCCTGGAGGATGCCTGTCCCCTGTTGCCTTGCATACAGTTGGGCACACAGTGAGCTTCCTTAGTGAGTGAACAAATGACTCGGAGTGATGGAGCAGATGCCCAGTCAGGAGGGCATCAGAATATTCCCAGTCGGGCCACAGGCTCACAAATCCTTGTTGGTGCGGCTGCATTTGTGTCCCAGCTGAATAGCGGCTGTAGAGGGGTCCTGAGTGCTCTCAAGCGTTGGACACACCTGTAGTGAGCACCAAGTGTATCTGGAAGGGTGTTTTTGTTTTTTTTTTTAATTGTGGCTGTTTTCCTTTGTTCAGTGATCCATCACTGTGTCCCAGTTTTTTAGTTTTAGCAGAATTAAGATGGAATGGGCCAAATTTACATGATTTATTACATTCAGTTTCAGTTACAATTACTGATCTCGTGATGGAAGGGGAGGCACTTCTAACCTCTGCAGTGGGGTGGAGTCAGGCGGCTCATCCCCACTGGCCCACCTCTTCATGGTGTATTTGCCCCAGTTTACTCATTCTTTCTCCCGCCCTTCCCCCTTGTTTTGGCTATACTTCCATAAACCACCTTAAAACTTCCCTGAGAATGAGGTGGCAGAGTAAATAAAGATGAGTAGTTCACACGCTGGCTAATTCCAGTGCATTTTTTTCCCTCATACGAATTTCAGGCAAATCTTACACAGCCCAGAGGGGAATCGCTAATAAAGACTCTAAGTGTTCTGCTTTTTTCGAGAGCTTTTCACACTGTATCTAAAATACTGCTTTCAGTTCTAGATACTGTGTTCTAAAACCTATGTAAATAAGTTGTATTAATAGCAGTTCAAACAGGAGAGTGGTCAGGATGCAAGAGGAAAGGAAGGTCATGTCAGAGAAAGCCTGGAGGAGAGAAGGCTGCTGCTGTCTTCAAGCAGCTTAAAGGCCCATGGGGCTGTGGGACTTGACTGGAGTGACTTAGCACACCGTCCACCCTGGAGATGCCTGGAGGGCCACAGTCTCAGTAAATGTGGGATCAGAGGTCAAGTGAGAGGCCTGGCTAAGAAATAGAGTCCCAGGCATCCCAGACATAAAGTTAATCATTTAAACCGCACTAATGAGAATGAAGGGGCTCTCTGAAGGAAAACTTGGTTTGGAGAAGAGCTTGGAGCCTCAAAGAATACTCTTAGGAAGAAATCATACCCTTAAGAATTATTGTTGTAGACAGTAGAATGATGGTCAGAGGAAAGTAGCCCTAAGCTTGTTGAGATTTGTCAGAGTGTTGATCAGTAGTTGCAGAAACTGCAGAGAAGTCACGGAGAGTGTGGACTTCGGAAAAGACACTTAGATTGATGATGATGTGTGTGTGTTGGTTGCTCAGTCATGTCCAACTCTCTGCAACCCCATGGACTGCAGCCTGCCAGGCTCCGCTGTTCAGGGGATTTCCCAGGAAAAGATACTGGAGTGGGTGGCCATTTCCTTCTCCAGGGGATCTTCCCAACCCAGGGGTCAAACACGGCTTCCTGTGATGGCAGGGGGTTCTTTACTACTATGCCACCTGGAGGAAGATGAAAATGGCTGAAATTTGAAAAGAAGCCATTATAATAGAGCCCAGGGCAACTGGTTGAGTCCGGCTGTTGAAGACAGAGCACATAGCGAAGAAGCCAGTGTCCGCCCCTTTGGGCACATGGGGAGGGCAGCGCCGGGACTGGGGGCTGTGTTCCATGGGTTAGAAGAGAGGACAGGTGTCCGTGTCATCACTGTGGGTGTTTTTGTTTTTCTGCTAAGCCTGGAGATTCAAAGGCGCATCAGAGTTTGTAAGCTTTTGTTTGTTTGTTTAAGCCTGTGACACAATGGGCTTCCTGCCGTTGGTCTTCCTTTCTCCTCCCTCTTCACCACCACCAGGGGGAAATCTGAGTCAGAGGGAAGAGTTCGCCAGTTCAGACAGCTTTGCTCTGTGCACTCAGTTTCTAGTCTAAAAAGTAAACTGTAAGCCAAGGTGGGCGACCTCTACACCAGCTTCCTGCCCAGTTGTTGAGGAGGGCAGAGTCCAGGACCGGTAGTCCCAGGAGACTTGTGCTCTGCTTCACTGCAGTGTGAATTCTCCAGGATAACGTGTTTGTAGACTACTCTGTCCTTAGAAGCATTTTGTCTAAGTGGCAGCTGAAGGTATCCCTGCACTTGAGCAAGTTCCTTGCCACTGTCCATGGTTTTTGGTTTATCTCTGCTCTTTGCAGTTTGTTCTGCTTACTGATTGGAAGGGTATCTGAAGCACCCAGTGGCGCTCATATAGAGGCCAGTCAGAGGGGAGGTTGTCTTCTGTGTAGAGGGCAGAATTATGCCTGAAGTTGAAATAAAGGTGTTAACCAAGAGGATTTGCTAGAATTCCAGTGACGTGGTGCTAAAACTTGTGTGTACTCAGTCATGTCTGACTCTGTGCCTCCATGGACTGTAGCCCAGGCGCCAGTCTCCTCTCTCCATGGGATTTCCCAGACAAGAATACTGGAGTAGGTTGCCATTTCCTCCTCCAGGGGATCTTCCCAACCCAGGAATTGAACACAGGTCTCCTTCCATAGCAGGGGGGTTCACCACTGAGCCCAGGAGCTGAAAATTCTTACCAGATGTTAAAGATTCCAAACACAATCAGTTTTCGGGGAATAAAACCAATATTCTGGTTCCACTGAAATACTACCAGCTTAAATATGAGTGAGCATTTATATTTATATATATATATATATATATGGCTTTAATTTTTAGTATAAAAATGTCATTGTGCCAGTTGCTTGCTTACTAAGGCCGAAATAGCTTGTCATCATTATGATTATCATCATCATCACGTTAATAATGTCTTGTAACTGTGAAAATACTTTGAAGATTTATAAAGCCCAGTCATACTTAACTCATTGGATGTCATACTCAAAGACAGCTGCTAGTGACAGTGCACCCAGGGTCCTTTTAAAGGTCTCCCTCGTTCCGTGCTGTGTGGAGGGGATTATCTTGGGTAATGCACTTTGGGATGATTTCATCTTTTGTTCCTTGTTTCTAACTTTACTGTGATTGTCACGCTTATCCTTTTAAATAAATGCCTGGGTATCTCCCATGCCTTTGTAAGCCAGAATTACTGGGATCGAGTTTAATCGTTAGTAGAGTGTTAAGAGGGTGTAGGAAGAGTCGCATCTCGGTGCAGCTGAAGACACGTGGCCGGTCAGTGAATTTAGAAGCTGTGTGGCTTTGCAGGTCGAGTCTACGCGGTCCTGTCAAAGAGAGAAGGGCGAGTGCTACAGGAGGAGATGAAAGAGGGGACAGACATGTTCATCATCAAGGCCGTGCTGCCCGTGGCTGAGAGCTTCGGCTTTGCCGATGAGGTCCGGAAAAGGACCAGTGGCCTGGCCAGCCCACAGCTGGTGTTCAGCCACTGGGAGGTAAGAAGCTGAATCCAAGTTCCCGCCTTGTCATCTCCGGCTGTGCTTCCTCACAGGGGGCGCCCCCAGGAGCCAACCACCTCCCAGGTCGGTTGGTCTTACCTGGTCCTGCTTGGTTGAAGCAGATGGTATTTTTTTATCCAGACTGGAAGACCTGAGATTATATGTGCTTTGTAATACACATACACACACATACTCATTTTTTTTCCATTTGATGTAAAGGCAGAACGTTTAATCCTTTTTTTCCCTTCCAAAGATATATTGTAGGTAAGAAAACCACAGATATTTTGAAAATGGAACTTTAATGTTTCTTCTGGGGAAAAAGCACTTCTGACATTTAAAGGCAAACAGTTATGCTTCTTACAAGAGAGAACTTTGAATTATTCTATGTTTCACGTTCTTCAGTCCCCATTATGGAGACTCGGGGCTCCTGTGGGCTTCAGGTGTTGTGGCACAAAATGACTCATCAAAACATGTACACTTAGAGAACAAACTTAGGGTTACCGGAGGGGAAGGGTAGTCAGGGAGTTTGACATGGACATGTACGCACTGCTGTATTTAAAATGGATAGCCAACAAGGACCTACTATATAGCACAAGGAACTCAACTTCAAACAAATAATACAGATTTTTCCTTAAACAATTTAAACATTTAAGCTCATGGTTTAGGTTCTGTGCTAAGCTCTTCTCACTTCTTTTACTTTCTTTAGCCAACTGGGTCCCTTCTCTAGAATACTTCAAATGAACAGTTTAAATTTAGACAATACAGGGGAATGGATATAATTGAAGGAGAGCTTTTTCTTTAACATGAATTCTGTAGTCACGTGAATCTGGCAGAGTAAAGAATGGTGACACTTTAGAAAAAATAACCTTGGACAGGGCAAATTTGATTTTAATTGGGCAAGTTTATATCATCTAAATCTGTTGCTAGTCCAAAACACCCAGTTGTGTCTGCTTCTCCTTAAAAAAAGAAAGTTACATTTTTTGTGCTTGATAGAACTAAAGTTAATATTGTTCCAATTTAGGTTACATTTTTTGGTTGTTGGTACAAGCTACATTTTAACAATGATTTCCTATGAAATTTTTCTTGCATTTTTGTCTCGAAACTCAAATGATGTTTCTATGGCTCTATTGGCTTATATCTGAGTAGATACCACTGCCGGACTTCATTATGTAGAAAACAGTAGCACAAAACATGTAAGTTATTTGTTAATCCCCATGCTTATGGGTAATAACTTCCCACTTATCTGGACTTCTGGCTTTTTGGTTTTGGTTTCTGGCACTCAACTTTTACATAAGAGCACAAACCAGTAAAAAATAGAAGGGATGGATTCATAAAGGCAGTTTCTGAAGAACTATGTCTATGAAGAAGTGAAAGTGTTAGTCAGTCGAGTCTGACTCTTTGCAACCCCATGGACTGAAGTCCACCAGGCCCCTCTGTCCGTGAGATTCTCCAGGCAAGCATACTAGTGACATTCCTAGTGAAAAACAGCATTGTCTCACACACGTTCCAGCAACCAGATGTGTGATTATAGGACAGTGCAGCAAAGTGATACGTAGAACAGAAGACTTACTCCACTTCAGAGTAATGACCTTGAGAAATGCAAAACAACTTCACGTGTGCTACCACTGCTGAAAACAGCCTTCAGAACTTAGAGCTTGTGCTTCTGAATGTCTTAAGAGATGACGAGTCCATCTCACTAAGAAGACCTAGATCAACCCTGGTGTAAAAAACTGGGTGACAGGATGTTTGCTCAGAACAGAGTGTAGGTTGACTGATCAGTGGGATTCTCTGTAGATGCAGATGGAAGACACATATTCAGAGTTCTGAAATGACATCATCATTGAAAGAATTCTGAATTGGGATTCGCTTATTCTGTTGTTTGTTTAAAATACTTCGTCACCTTATAGTCACTCTTATCCTTGAAAGTGATTCTATAATGCACATTAAAAAGAAAAATCTATAAAACTTCTCATCCTTTCCCAACTGGCAGATACATTGTGTATGAAACTGATAAGGCTGCTCTGTGGAAAGAATCCCAGAGCAGAGTGGCTCAGCTAAAGTGGAAGGTTCTCTCGAGTCCAGGGCTGCCTCTCTCAGCACTTGGCGTCCACTGGTGGTCTGGAGTGGCCGTTCACCTCCTCCCATCACCCCTGTGTTCCAGCCAGTAAGATCCAGGAACAGGCAGAGGGCGCACCCCAGCCTTTTAAGAGGATGCTGCCCAAGTCACTCCCCTTCATCGCACTGCCCAGAACAACTCCTCCAGCACGTCGAGCAAGGCTCCACTTGACAAGGAGGCTAGCAGTGTGGTCTTACCCAAGTCATATTGAGTCTGACTCTCTGCAGCACCATAGACTGTAGCCCGCCAGGCTCCTCTGTCCATGAGATTCTCCAGGCAAGAATACTGGAGTGGGTTGCCATGTCCTCCTCCAGGGGGTCTTCCCCACACAGGGATCAAACCCACATCTCTTGCGTCTTCTGCCTTGGCAGGTGGTTTCTTTGCCACTAGCACCAGGAGTCAGCAAACTCTGACCCATTACTTATTTTGGTAAATAAAATATTTATTTTATTTATTTGGTAAATAAAACCGTATCCCTTCATTTGCATAGCTTACATGGCTGCTTTCAAGTGGAGAGACCATGTGGCCCACAGTCTATTTTACCTACTGTCTTGGGCTTTATAGAAAAGGTGTGACTATCTACCCTTCCCCCCAGAATCTCGGCCGTCTGTATGCCCACCCAAAATACCTATTAACAAAGAGAGAATAGGTATTTAGGAACAGTTAATATAAAACAGCAAATTTTGACCAAATATGCAGTTTTTGTCGGTACAAAAATCAAGATGGTTTCTTCAGTCTTACTTCTCTCTCAAAATGTGACAAAAGAGGTGGGGGGTTGAAAGTTAATCTTGTATACTTAATAGTAGTTTTTTAAAAAGTACTAGTTTTGGGCTTAGTTATAGCTTGTTATTACAAATCGATCGTTCAGTACACAACTATAGGGAAGTGTAGTCAGGAAAAGTTAGCTGCAGTTTTGTACCATCCCTCTGCCATCCCTTGCCGCCTGCCATGGACCCATTCCCCAAAGCTTCAAATCTTTGAAAGTCTTGAAAATCCATTACACTTAGGTGTCACTGATCTGATATTTTCTGGCTGTCTCAGTTTTTTCCCGCCGCCCCCTCCATAGTTAGGTTCAGAAATAACACAGTTGTCGAGATCGGGCTTCTCACTCCAAGGCACTGTTTTTCATTTGTATTCTACCACACCATATAATTTACAATCAAGAGCTTTTGAGAGAAAGTGCTTCAGAAAAATAGAGAAAATAAAATTACAGGCATTTTCCATGAGGAAACCTTTGAAGTCAGCAGTCTCATAATTTCTCTTTCTATGTTTTACTCTTCTGCAAAAAAAAGGAAGAAATGGAGCTAATAAGGGACACAGAAAGAAATATTACCAGTCAGTGCTGTTCTACGTGTGTGTCAGCATAACCTCGAGTCTCACTGTTTAATACTGAGATTCCCCGGGGGTGCACTGAAGGCCGTGCAGGGTAAGGAAGAAGTGATTGCAGCAGCACCGAAGACATATAATTGGACATGGTATTTCCCACCTGCCAGCTGTAATCATAGGGAGATTGGACAAAGTATTGAAACAGAGCTCCCAAAGCTTTTTTATTTTCTAGTTTTTTTTTTTTTTTTCTTAATGCTTAGGGCAACAACTAGCACTTGGGTACCTTCCTTCCTGAGAATTAGATGAAGTCCTCTTTAGATTCTGAAGATGCAAAAAATATCCTCCCTGCAGGCACCTGAATTCTGGGTGATCCTGTTAGAAGAAAGCACCTTTTCTTCAAAACTGATAGCAAGCTCTGCTCTCCTGCCTCAGAGATGCTTTTCTGTGAGCATCACCTGTACTGTCTTTGGGGTCACCTTGTCATCGCCCACAAAGAAAATTCATAATGACCCTAATGCAGTCAGATGGCGCTGAACCAGGCTAGCCTCTTCCTGACAAAGAGTGCTCCATCTCCCCTCTCCTGAGAGTTTGTTCGACATGTCAAGGCAAGAACCTAGATACAGGAGGGGTGCAGGTGAAGACAGCAGCTGCCCATGCAGGACGGAGGAAGTGCAGGCAACTGGGACTGTGTCATGGGAGTCCCTGGGCAGCAGGAGATGAACACAGACAGCAGCCCCAGAGTCTTGGGAAGCAAACTAAGCAAACTTCAGAAATATGTGCCGAGGGAAAACAGGACCCTTCTGAAGCTCCTGGGTCCTGCATTCTTGAAAAAAGGACTCTCTGGTCTTAAACTGGCCAGTCTGAGTCTGCTGTCTCCCAACCAGCCCCTCACTTACTGCTAGAAAAGCTTGAGGGCAGGAGGAGAAGGGAGTGGCAGAGGATGAGATGGATGGCATCACCGACTCAATGGACATGAATTTGAACAAACTCCAGGAGGTAGTAAAGGACAGGAGAGCCTGGTGTGCCATAGTACATGAGGTCGAAAAGAACTGGACACGACGTAGCAACTGAACAACAAAAATGTATTCACTGCCACCACTGAGACCTGCTAAGAACATGTGGCTTCTTTATATTCCACGATGCGTTTATCATCCAGCTAGTTAGAGGGGGACACTATGACTGGCTTAGAACTAGTCTCCTGCAAGTAGTGTTTGTGGATGACCACCCAAGTAAATGGTCCATTTCCTGACCTTCCCCTTTCCCTCTCCGAGAAAGAGAGGGCCTTCTATGGGGAGAGGGTGGGGACCGCAGCTCCAGCACGGTGCCCTCTAGACCCTCAGTGGCCTTATCCAGGAAGTGGCTTGCCTGGTCCGGTCGCATCTAGCTGCTAGAGCCAGTATGGTAGCACCAGTCTCAGGAATCTTTCCAACAGCCACTGATCTCTAGAAGTCCCCACCTGCAGCTGCCTTTGTCCTGCGCCCAGGCTGCTACCAGCCTCTTGGCCGCTCCACACCCTCTCACGTGTGGTGACTTCCAGATCAGCAGCATCACCCCTTGCACTGCTCTGCTACCTTGTCAGGTGAGACCTGGAGTGGGCAGGACCCCAGGAACTTGCCAGTCCTAAAAGAAAGTCAACCTTGAGTATTGACTGGAAGGACTGATGCTAATGCTGAAGCTCTAGCACTTCAGCGACCTGATGTGAAGAGGCCACTCATTGGAAAAGACCCTGATGTGGGGAAAGATGGAAGGCAGGAGGAGAAGGGGGCAGTGGAGGATGAGATGGCTGGATGGCATCATCAACTAAATGGACATAAATTTGAGCAAACTCTGAGAGAGAGTGGAGGACAGAGGAGCCTGGCGTGCTGCAGTCCATGGGGACAGGACTTAGTGACTGAACAGTAACAGCCTCCTGCCAGGCCTTTGCTAATGGCACCCTTGGAGATGTTGCTGATGCTTGTGGACCTGAGGACATATACCTTGAGGACACCTGAGTCCTCATGTCTAGTACTTCAGCCTAAGGGCACTGTTCTTTGCTTTTACACACTTACGAGACTATGACGTGTAGTCTAGTTCTTTTTCACAACTGCCTACTATTTTATGACTGCTGTTCCCCACCCCCGTCTCCTTTATTTCTTGGAGGATTTTTACATGAACTCTCTAGAACTTTGTCTTCAGATTGCCTTGTTATCTCTCTCTGACTGTTTGTTCTCCTTTTGTTGAATCTGGCACCTGTCTTTCATGGTGCTGGATTTCCTCTTGTCCTCGGCGAGTCACACTGGCAGGGTCACTTGCAGCGGGGCTTCTCTCCTCCTCTGCCCTCCTGAGGGCTGAGACTAAGGTCAGTGCCTTCCCCAGTGTGGACGGTGCAGGACCACAGACTTTGCACGGGCTGAGCCTCGTCTTCAGAAGGTGATGGCTTTTCTTTCGTGACCAACTAGTCACTTCTAGCCACAGCCCCAGGCAGACACAGTTACTCCACCTCCCAAGAAGAGGTGTGGGTTCTGGTCCCCCATGCCTGGGGTATGTGGCTTTGGGCCCATCCGTCCTCAGTGTGCAGTAAGAGTCTGGCCCTCATGCCCACTCCTGTCTTGGCTCCCTGTGGGAAGTGGATGGGGCTTGTACCTCCATTTATCACTGTGGGCTCTCTCCTCTCCCTTCCTGGTCCACAGAAATTTCCTACTGTTGAACTGAAGAGTGACTATTATAAATTCTTCTTTCATTTCTGTGTCATAAACCGAAGAGTATTGGGATTTGAGACCACTTGAGACATACCACCTCTTTCTGCCCAGTTGGAAAATAAGAAAAAAACAACACAAAGAACAAGAGATATGAAAGTCAGAATTTCACTGTCCTTACTGGTAAAGCCGATTTTGTAGAATGTGGTCAGCATGTTGGCAATACTGACCTCCTAATACTGCACTGAATTTGGAAGGAAAAACTCAGAATAATCAAGAATAGACCCATGTGTTGATCTTTGCTGAGGACAAAGGCGAAAGTAATGAAATAATACCTCTACCCAGGGGTATCATAGTGTAGGGGAGAGTTTTTCCTATTATATTATTCAAAAGTAATAGTTTTCCGACTTCCTTAGTGTTCTGTAAAGGCTCTAAGAGTAAAGACTAATGTGTATATTACAAGTTTCATTGAATCTGCCTCCATTTGTTCATGGTGGTTTATTACCATTTCTAGCAAGCTTACCTCTTCATTGCTTAGCGTTTGTTTCTTAAGCTAAGACTGTATAAATTGGCATTGGGAATAAAAGTATAGTTGTCTAATCTAGCACATTCTGTCACCTTCCTTCATAAGATCATCCCCAGCGACCCCTTCTGGGTACCAACCACCGAGGAGGAGTACCTGCACTTTGGGGAAAAGGCCGATTCCGAGAACCAGGCCCGGAAGTACATGAACGCAGTGCGGAAGCGGAAGGGTCTCTATGTGGAAGAGAAGATTGTGGAGCACGCAGAAAAGCAGAGAACCCTCAGCAAGAATAAGTAACCACCCCTGCTGGCTGACCATTCGCTTTGTAATAAATGAGGAAAGGTCACCCAGGCTTTGATACTGGGAAAATTTCTTTATGTTGCGTCATCTCTGTGCACTCACTTGCAATAAAGTTGATCCGTATAATATTTTACATAGGGCAGTCCAGAATTCTTTTGTAATTGATTCTGCTACAAAGCAAGATGTTGTTATACGCATTGCAGTGGACCCTTCTCCCTTTGTGTGTGCTTCAGTCATGTCTGACTCGTTGTGACCCCATGGCTCCTCTGCCCGTGGTATTCTCCAGTCAAGAATCCTGGAGTAGGTTGCCATGCCCTCCTTCTCCCTACCAGTGTGTAACTACCCCCAGCAGTAAAACTCGGGCTATGATGAGGGCAGTCTGCTCAGTGCTGAGGGCAGGGTGTGCAGACCCTGCTGTGGGGCTGCATTCTCTACACTGAGCAGCCCACCTCTGCCTGTTGTCAGCATCACACTTCTAACTACGTCCTCTACTTAAGCGTATTTTACATGTAATCTTTGGTTAACAGCACTTAACATCCTTTGAAGAGACCACAAACTTGCAAGACGGGCTACCTTTAGGTTAATTAAACCAAGTCAGTTTTACAGCTGATTCCTCTTAAGGTTTATTTGTCCATCCAATGTTTTGATATAATGTTTAATTGTTGGCCTTTAAACCTTCTGTTTTCACATTCCTTCATATATTGCATCACTCATATTTACATAAATGTTAATTAAATTAACAGACTGGTTCCAAATTGGGAAAGGAATACGACAAGGCTGTATATTGTCACCCTGCTTATTTAACTTATATCCAGAGTACATGATGAGAAACGCTGGGCTGGAAGAAGCACAAGCTGGAATCAAGATTGCCAGGAGAAATATCAATAACCTCAGATATGCAGATGACACCACCCTTATGGCAGAAAGCAAAGAAGAACTAAAGAGCCTCTTGATGGAACTGAAAGAAGAGAGTGAAAAAGTTGGCTTAAAACTCAACATTCAGAGAACTAAGATCATGGCATCTGGTCCCATCACTTCAGGACAAATAGATGGGGAAGCAATGGAAACAGTGACAAACTTAATTTTTCTGGGCTCCAAAATCACTACAGATGGTGACTGCAGCCATAAAATTAAAAGACACTTGCCCCTTGGAAGAAAAGTTGTGACCACCCTAGACAGCATATTAAAACCAGAGATATTACTTTGCCAACAAAGGTCCATCTAGTCAAAGCTATGGTTTTTCCAGTAGTCACGTATGGATGTGAGAGTTGGACTATAAAGAAAGCTGAGCTCTGAAGAACTGATGCTTTTGAACTGTGGTGTTGGAGAAGACTCTTGAGAGTCCCTTGGACTGCAAGGAGATCCAACCAGTCCATCCTAAAGGAAATCAGTCTTGAATATTCATTGGAAAGGCTGATGCTGAAGCTGAAACTCCAATACATTGGCCACCTGATACAAAGAACTGACTCATTGGAAAAGACCCTGATGCTGGGAAGGATTGAAGGCAGGAAAAGGGGACAACAGAGGATGAGATGGTTGGATGGTATCACTGACTCGATGGGCATGAGTTTGAGTAAACTCCGGGATTTGGTGATGGACAGGGAGTCTTGTCATGCTGCAATCCATGGGGAAGCAAAGAGTCGGACATGACTGACTGAACTGAACTGATATTTTTCTTAAAAAAAAAAAAATTTCTGTAATTCTCTTGGCTGTTTCCTCTTAGCCTTACTGAAGGGTATTATCTTACATGATGAGATTATTGCCTTTATTGTAAATGTCTTCTCTAAATCTCCTCAGTTGCCTCATTCAGGGAGATCCCTATATAAGGGACAAATGAATCCAGTCAAAAATAGATTTTGTAATTTTTGATGTTTCCCTAATACCTTGTATAGCCACTTAAAAGAAGGATTCTTTTTCAAAATGCATAAAATTATAAGACCAGACTTGAAATGCTTTTAATGTTTTTTGTTTGTTTGTTTGTTTAGGGTTTTTTTTAATTTGTTTTGTTTTGTTTCAATATACACTAGGTCACTCTTAACACTAGAGCCCTGGCAAATCTGGTCAAGTCTGATTGACCCTGCCTTTGGGGAAAGTTTAACTAGATATTTCACTGTCTGTCCAAGTTGAACAGATACTGATATCTGAATTAATTGAGGAGAGTTCCACCACATACTGGTTTATCTAAAAACTTGGGTAACACAGGAAGAGCTAACACATCGATTTATAGCATTTGTGAATAACATCATTCAAACTGCCAGATGTACCATATAAAGTATTCTTAGACTCTCCACTTTATCAGCAAACGTTGCATTTAATAGAAAAGAGGCACAGCCCCAAGAGAGCTGGAGCGCTCACTGCGTTCTGCAGCCCTGCCAGATGGGCTGGTGTGGGGGAGGCTATCAGCCTGGTAGACGGCCACTCTTCCCTCTCCATGTTTGGGGAGGCAGCAGCGAGCAGGGAGGTGACCGCAGGCCACAGGCTGCAGCCAATCTGTCACGTGAGTCGTCCACCATGCTGTGTAGCTGGGCGAAGGGGCCCCTTCATGTCCCTGGGCCATGCTCAGACCCTCACCTGCACGTATGAAATGCCGTGAAAGTGAACCTGGAAGCTGTACTGCTCAGTCGTGAACAACTCTTGTGATACCCCATGGACTGTAGTTCCCCAGGCTCCTCTGTCCATGGGATTTCCCAGGCAAGAATGCTGGATTGGGTGGCCATTTCCTCCGCCAGGGGATCTTCCCCACCCAGGGATCAAACCTGTGTCTCCTGCATTTGCCGGTGGATTCTTTACCACTGGGCCACCTGGGAAGCCTGAACCAAGTATTTAACCTGACCCAAAGTGGGATGGGGGTGTTGCTGTTCTTACATTGGGCCTGGTCTCTGGCAGTCATTTATAGATGGGGAGGGGGGGCAATGAGGATGCCACAAAACGAAGACCCTCGCTCCTGGAGGATCCTTGGCTTTGAGGTGCTGAGATCTCAGAGGACAGACATGGGCAGCATCAGTCTCTTGCCTTTTCTAAGACAACCCCAGGGCACAGGTGGGCAAGGGGTGGCAAGTCTGGGTGGGTGAGGCTTTTCAGTGTACTCAGTTACTCCATCGTGTCTAGCCGACTTTTTGCAACCCCATGGACTGTAGCCTGCAGGCTCCTCTGTCCATGGGATTTTCCAGGCAGGAACACTGGAGTGGGTTGCCATTTCCTTCAGCAGGGAATCTTCCTGACCCAGGGATCGAGCCCACGTCTCCTGCATTGGCCGGCGGATTCTTTACCACTAGCACTACTTGGCTTGAGAAGAAATATCCATCTGTTACGACCCCAGGGGTATGGGGGTGTGTGTTGGGGTGCGAGGGGACGGGGGAGAGAGCTCCTCACTGGATCTTCACATGTGCTGTATGAGAAGAGGACCTGGAAGACGTCACATGGCCCAGGTCCCATATCTCATGCAGCTGCACCTCCTGCTCTGAGTACATCACAAAAGGATTCCAGGGACTGTGGCCTGATTAGCGTCAGGGCCAGAGAACTCATCCACAGAAGCCTCATCTTCACTACAACAGAGGACAAGAGGAAGATCTTCATACTTATGATATTTTTATCCTGTGCCTCAAACTTAGGTAAACCTACCAGTGTCCAAAATTCAAAAATCATTACCTATACTGCTCAGATTTATGGCCAGTGAGTTTAGAGAAATAATTGATTTCAGATATTAGGTTAACCCATGCCCTTAAAACTGGATAAGAAATACCCCTTCTCTCGAGATGGTTGGATGACATCACTGACTCAATGGACGTGAGTTTGAGCAAACTCCAGGAGATGGTGAAGGACAGGGAAGCCTGGTGTGCTGCAGTCCATGTGGTTGCAAAGAGTCAGACATGACTGAGCGACTGAACCTGTCTTACAAGTAAGGCCCAGAGCTCTCCAGCTGAACAGATAGTTAAATCCAAGAAAAAGAAGGTGTGTCCTCATGAAGCAATCCAAGTAATCCTTCTTTTTAAGGCAAAAAGCACTTGGGACTTCTGAAACTGGGGGGTGGGGGGGAGGAAGTGGAATATAAAATTAATAGCGTTTAGATCAGATTCTAAAAACAGGATTATGAATGTCAACCTACACACACAAACTGGACCATGAAAGTTGAAAACACTTTCCTTTGATCCTCTTCCACAGACAGAGAGCCTGTGGCACTGACAGCATCCTCTCTCAATTCAGGGAGGAGCCGTGGGGAGGCCTGTGTGCCCTGCAGTTCATGAGAGAGTCACATGCCATGGATTCCAAGAGAGGAAGGGGGCAGGACATACAGAAGGGCTTCCTGCAAGGGCAGAAGTGAAGGGACCAAGACCCTCCCAGCCTGGCCCATCCTGGCCCAGGGCTGGAGAGCCAGAGACTTGATTTTGAGTCATGAGGATGACTGAAGACAGTCCCTGTCCTTCACCATCTCCTGGAGTTTATTCAAACTCATGTCTGTTGAATTGGTTATCCCATCCAACCATCTCGTCCTCTGCTCATTTCCCCTCCTGCCCTCAATCTTTCCCAGCATCAGGGTCTTTTCCAGTGAGTCGGCTTTTTGCCTCAGGTGGCCAAAGGATTGGAGCTTCAGCTTCAGCATCAGTCCTCCCAATGAATGTTCAGGGTTGATTGCCTTTAGGATTGATTGGTTTGATCTCCTTGCAGTCCAAGGGACTCTCAAGAGTCTTCTCCAACACCGCAAGTTGAAAGCATCAATTCTTCAGCACTCAGCCTTCTTTATGATCCTACTCATGACTAGTGGAAAAAATCACGGTTTTGACTAGATGGACCTCTGTCAGCAAAGTGATACCTCTGCTTTTTAATACGCTGTCTAGGTTTGTTATAGCTTGTGGGACATGCAAAATCTCGGCCCCCATCTAAGACTTCCTCTATCAAACTGAGGTGAACTCAGTATGCTGTTTTAACAAAGCCTCCAAGTAATTCCCATGCATACTTAAGTTTGAAAGCAACTGCCATAGAGATTTTAATTACCAGTTATTTAAAAGTATACTTTCAGGACTTCCCTGGTGATCTAGTTGTTCTGCACTCTCAATGCAGGGGGCCCCAGTTTGATCCCTGGTCAGGGAAGTAGATCCCACACGCCTCAGCTAGAAATCCCCCGTGCTGCACCTAAAACCCAGCACAAATAATTTAAAAAGCAATAATAAAGCTATACTTTGCACTTTTTGAAATTTTTCTTAACTACTTCGTGATTTGCAAGCAAAAATGTATGCTGTACCTCTTAGGTCCAATTTTAAGTAACATTTCCAAGGCTTCATTTGGATAATTAACTTTCTTCCACCCCATGGTAGATATGGAAACTCTTAAGTCTTTTCAAATGTGTACACTGTTATTTTAGGATTGGGAGGCTAAAGGTCAAAGGAGAGAACTAACCAAAAATAATTCAGTTTGAAAAAGAGCATCCATATGGTGTTCATTCTGGACAGAACATTGATGGAGGAAGAAGTTATTTGCCTTTCAAACCTGGTAGGAGCAAAGAAAGGGAGGAACAGGCTCAAAGATTTGGGGCACTTATAAAATGTACTCTTAAGGCGAGGAGAATGGATCAAACTGAAAGGTTGTTTGAACATCAAATTTAGATGTTTCTTTTTTTATGTGCCCTAATTCAAAAAAGAAAAAAAGAAATGACCTTATGAGATGTCTAGTTATGAATGTTTACTCCCCTTCTTTTATCTTTCTTTTTAAGAGCAGCTAGAAAAATCAGAGCTAGGGGAATTTTTCTGTCCAGCAAAGCACATGAGATCATTGAAAATGCACACTTTTAATTTTACAGCCTATCCTTTCCAACTATATTTTCCTTTATTAAAACAACTGCACTTTTGAGAATGTCAGTGAGAGGTGAATTCATTTCACCTCTCTGTCAGAGGCTTTGAAACATTTTTAAATTGCCACCACCACCACGACCACCACCACACCGTCAACCCTTCAGGATAAATAGAATTTAGCCTTTGAGCTGGAAGTTGATATAGAAAAAGCGGTGCTTCCTGGTCAAATATTTCTCCAAAGAAGGTAAAAATATCCTCAAATCTGAGCCTTTGCCCGGGCTTCTCTCTTGCAGTGATAACTCCCTTCCCTGGAAAGGTTAATATTTAAAAAAAAAAAAAATTGTTTCTAACTGGAGGATATCTGCCTTACAATATTGTGTCGGTTTCTGCCACGTGGCACCATTAATCAGCCATAGGTATATGTATGTCCCCTCCCACGTGAACCTCCCTCCCACCACCACCACCCCACCCTTCTAGATTGTCACGGAGCACTGGCTCTGAACTCCCTGCATCACACAGCGAATTCCCACTGGCTGTCCATTTTACATATGTATGTATGTTTCAGTGCTACTCTCAGTTCGTCCCACACTCTTCCCCTCTGGGTCTGTTTTCTGTGTCTACCTCTCCATTGCTGTCCAGCAAGTAGGTTCCTCAGTACCATCTTTCTAGATTCCATATATATGCGGTGCTGTGCCTAGTCACTCAGTCATGTCTGACTCTTTGCAACCCCGTGAACTGTGGCCCATATATGCATTAATATATGACATTTGTTTTTCTGACTCACTTCACTTTGCATAATAGGCTCTAGGTTCATCCACCTTATTAGAACTGAGTCAAATGTGTTCCTTTTTATGGCTGAGTAACAGTCCATGGGGTCTCAAGAGTCAGACACGACTTAGCGATTAAACCACCAACCACCACCAATATTCCATTGTGTATATGTACCACAACTTCCTTATCCACTCATCTTCCATGGCCTGGCTATTGTAAATAGTGCTGTGATGAACATTGGGGTGCATGTTGTCTTTTTCAATTATGATTTTGGAATGGTTAATATTTCTTAAGTGATGTGCTGCCTTCATCCAGGCAGGATGGATTACTGTGCTGAGTGCCCTCTTCCTTTTGGTGGTGGTGTATCCGAAAGGCCTCAAAGAGGTGGGCCCTGGTGTCCTGACGGAGAAGGCAATGGCACCCCACTCCAGTACTCTTGCCTGGAAAATCCCATGGACAGAGGAGCCTGGTAGGCTGCAGTCCATGGGGTCGCGAAGAGTTGGACACAACTGAATGACTTTCATTTCAGTTTTCACTTTCATGCATTGGAGAAGGAAATGGCAACCCACTCCAGTGTTCTTGCCTGGAGAATCCCAGGGACAGGGGAGCCTGATGGGCTGCTGTCTATGGGGTCGCACAGAATCAGACTGAAGCAACTTAGCAGCAGCAGCAGCTGGTGTCCTGGGGTTTATAGAGTTTTGAGTGAATGGGCTTCTTGGCACCTTGTTCTCCATAGGACCAGACAGGTGCTCCTGAGCTGTAGCTTGGGATGCACTCAGATGGCTGTCACTAGCTCTACTCAGGGCTTCCTTGGTGGCTCAGACAGTAAAGAATATGCCTGCCAATGTAGGAGAGCCAGGTTCAATCCCTGTATCCAGAAAATCCTCTGGAGAAGGGAATGGCATGCCATTCCAGTATGCTTGACTGGAGAATTCCATGGACAGAGGAGCCTGGTGGGCTACAGTCCATAGGATCTCAAGGAGTCAGACACAACTGAAGCAACTTGGCACACATGCCCTTGACAATGGCAAGGAAAGAAGACAGGAGCAACTCTGAATTCACCGAGGATCTGCATTTCCGATTTGTCCCCCTGAACCCACTGCAGCCTCTGAGTGAACACTGGAAAAGCTGCTTTGCTAAATCTCTGAGCCCCTAGAGATAAGACTGCACAATTTCCACAATTTCCTTCCTCCTGGCCCAAAGGGCAGCTGAAGTGAAGTGAAGTGAAGTGAAGTGAAGTGAAGTGAAGTGAAGTGAAGTGAAGTGAAGTGAAGTGGCTCAGTCGTGTCCAACTCTTTGCTACCCCATGAACTGTAGCCTATCAGGCTCCTCCGCTCATGGGATTTTCCAGGCAAGAGTGCTGGAGTGGATTGCCATTTCTTTCTCCAGGGGATCTTCCCAACCCAGGAATCGAACCCCTGTCTCCCACATTGCAGGCAGACGCTTTACCATCTGAGCCACCAGGGAAGCCCAGCTGAGGGGAGAGCAAAGACACCTCTCCCACTAATGCCCATGACACAGCTTAGTCTCAGCACCCAGAGGGCTTGAGGGAGCACAGCTCTGTGTTCACAGCTCAAGGGCCCACCTCAGAGACGCTCTCAGGGAACTTCAAGAAAAAACTAGGGGCCTCCTTTCTAAGAGCTACAGGTCATATAATGGCAGGTGGGTGAGAGCCAGAGGGGTGGGATTGCATCTGTTTTCCTGTGATGGTGGTCCGAAGAAGCTCCGCTTTGCCGTAAGTGGTATATTTTCCAAATCTTATGGGCTCTGGGAAAACTCGCACACACAGTGATCACTCATCTTTCATTAAATGGAGTGAACTTTCATCACCCTCCCTCTGGGTCTTAGCATTATTTACATACAAAAATTAAGGTCTTAGAAGCAGATGCCCTCAGGACTTCCCTGGTGGTCCAGTGGCCGAGACTCCGAGCTTGCAATGCAAGGGGCCCGGGGTTCAATCCTTGGTCGGGGAGCTACATTCCACTGCCCCAACTAAAAAAGATCCCAGATGCTGCATTAAAGATCCTGTGTGCTGCAACTGACACCTGTGCAGCCAACGAAAAAATGCATAAAATTTAAAAAAGAATACAGACCTCTTATTCCCAAACCCTGCCTCCCAACTGACTCAGGTACATGTTAGTTATTTCTCCATAGACAGATGTTGATCTAAAGTGCCTTGAACTTGGATAAATCCCCAAAGGTCACACAGCTGATAAGTAGTTGCAACAGAGCCTCAGACTCAGCCCTTCCAGTTCCTGGGCCTTGGCTCTCAACACGGCCCCCCGAGGCGTTGGCTCACAGTTCCCCTGATGGAAATGAGAGCCAGAAAATGCCAGAAAGCACACAGCTAGCAGTGCACAGTCTGGCAGACCAGGAAGAAGCTGCTGAGAAACTTTTAACTTCATCTGTTTCGTAAGAAGCACATTGTTTCCAAGAAATTCACCCAGTCTACTGTTCAGCAGAAAGACTCAAGCCATTCTGAAAGGCTTTCGATAACAGCTGTGGAATCCACCCCCTGTGTTCTCCTGGTCAGCTCAGAGCGGCTGTGGAGACACAAATGCCCACTTCTGACGTGCGAGCTTGGCTGGGCGTGGGGTGAAGGGAACGGCTGTTAAAAGAGTTCACCTCTAGTAGACCCTTTGATGTGGGGTGTGGGTAGAGAGGGAGGAAAAAGAGAGATCAGGACACAGTCCACTGAAAATGAAGGACGAGGTGAGATTGGTCCAACAAGCAACATTTACTGGGTCCCAACCATGTGCCAAAGGCTGAGCCAGGCACTCTGGACATATTGGTGGTCCTAGTTGGGGGGGATGACATTCCAGTTCTCTAGGGTAAGTGTCTTGGAAGGAAGGGATGTAAGCCCAAGCAACCTGACCTCCTGGGGAACCAGAAAAAAAGCTTATATTGAGAAAGTGACCTTGGAGCACATCTTGGCCATGAAATTAAGACCCTTGCCCCTTGGAAGGAAAGTTATTAAAAACAGAGATGTCACTTTGCTGACAAAGTCCTTATAGTCAAAACTATGATTTTTCCAGTAGTCATGTATGGATGTGAGAGTTGGACCATAAAGAAGGCTGACTACCAAAGAACTGATGCTTTCGAATTGTGGTGTTGGAGAAGACTCTTGAGAGTCTCTTGGACAGCAAGGAGATCAAACCAGTCCATCCTAAAGGAAATCAACCCTGAATATTCCTTGGAAGGACTGATGCTGAAGCTGAAGCTCCAGTCCTTTGGCCACCCGATATGATGAGCCGACTCATTGGAAGAGCCCCTGATGCTGGGAAAGATTGAGGGCAGGAGGAGAAGGGGACAACAGAGAATGAGATGGTTGGATGGCATCACTGATTGAGTGGACATGAGTTTGAGCAAACTCCAGGAGATGGTGAAGGACAGAGCAAACTGATGTGCTGCAGGCCATGGGGTCACAAAGAGTCAGACAGGACTGAGCGGCTGAACAACAGCAACAACAGGATGCGTGAGGAAATCATGTTNGTTGGATGGCATCACTGATTGAGTGGACATGAGTTTGAGCAAACTCCAGGAGATGGTGAAGGACAGAGCAAACTGATGTGCTGCAGGCCATGGGGTCACAAAGAGTCAGACAGGACTGAGCGGCTGAACAACAGCAACAACAGGATGCGTGAGGAAATCATGTTCCAGATCCAGCAGTGTTCAAAGGCCCTGTGGCAGGGGGAATATCTGTAGGTCTGAAGACTTTAGACGAAGCAGCATGGCCGGAGCAGAGAGAGCTTGGAGGGAAGTGATACCAGACCAAAAGACCATGTGAGGAATTTCATCTTTTCCCTAGGGGCAATCAAAATCTTGGAGGATTCTAGACGGGGTGACATGAGCTGCCTTACATTTGTTTTTACAAGTGGTCACTCTGGCAGCTCTGTAGAAGTCAGATGGGAAGGACTGTGGTGCTTCGGGCAGAAGGTGACAGTGGTCTGACCTGGGCAGCAACTGTGATTATGGAGAGGTCATATCTGAAACAGAGCAAGTCCCCCGATTGCCTTTGCTTCATCCGGTTTTGCTCTGTAGTGAAAGAGGAAGGAAGATCCTCCTGAGAAGTGCATCTGGAGATGATTCTGGTGTCCTGAGAGCAGCAGTGAGGATGGGGTCATGGAAGACGGAAGAGGGGGTGGTGGCAGACTGGCAGCAGCTCAGAGAGCTTGGGGACCGGAAGGGCTCGGTGACCTGAACAGCAGCGTCAATCAGCAAATTCCCAGGTGGCTGAGGCAGCCAGAGGGCACAGCAGAGCTGAGCGGGGAAGGCTCGAAGACTCAGGTGAAGAGCCTCGAGGACAGGGGAGTTTGGGCTCCTTGGAGATGGTCGGAGAAAGGACTGGAGCCCGAAGGGGCCTGAGAGATGGAGACCCAGAGGCCCAGAGCTCTCAGTAAGGTGGGGAGGCAGGTTTGGTGGCAGAAGGGACCGGGCGAGGCAGGAGGACCAGCAGCGAACGGTTGCCTGGATCCTGAGGATGCTGACCTCCTCTGGAGGCTCCTCAGCAGAAGTAACAGTAAACAACCACACACTCACGAGTGAGCCTAACACCACAGTCCCTCGGTGGAAGGAGGAGGGGGATGTGGTTGACATGCCGACAGGTCAAGACCGTCAAGCCCCTGCAGAGGATGGCAGAGGGGGTAAAATGGCCAGTGGAGTCATACAGTCCAGGCTTTACATCAGAGTCTGTGGGGGAGCCGGGACTGCACATGGCCCCTTGGCCCCATCCCAGGAGCTCCTCCTCCGCCAGGCGCTCACATGGTCCTCAGCCCTCCTCTCTCAGGGTCACCCAGCAGGGGCTGCCAGAGGATCCACTTCCACCTGACCTCCTGTGTCTTTTCCCTGGTCCCCTCAGACCCCTCATCCTTTTATTCCTGCCCTTCTTCTCCTGAGTTGGCTGTCAGACCTCGGCTGCATCCAGACCCTCCATCTACCCCCTTCTCACCAGCCCAGGCCAGATGAAGAGGGACGCGGGAGGGAGACAAGCTTCCTTCTGGACACATTAGAGCTCTCAGGTTTGCCAGGCACCATGCTCAAGAGCTTCCCCCATCACCGGAGTTCCCGTGTTGACCTGGTGTGCACAGTTCTGGAGCTTTCCTGGCTTTTTAAACAAGTTTCTGTTTAGGACCTAAACCAGGGATTTTCCACTGAGGATGTTTTAGGCCCCCAGAGGACATTGGGCAATGTCTGGTAGCGCTCCTGGCCTCTCGTGGGTAGAGGCCGGGCCTCTGCTGAACACCCTCCATCTCCCAGCACAGGCCTTGCCTCAGAGAAGCGTCCGCACCGATGGGGCAGGAGGGGACAGTGAGCCAGGAGTCTCTTCCATCCTTTTTTGTTTGTGTGTTTTTTAAATTTCATTGGAGTATAGATGCTTTTGGCTTTCCAGGTGGTGCTAGTGGTAAAGAACCTGCCTGCCAATGCAGGAGACCTGAGACTCAGGTTCGATCCCCGGGTAGGGAAGGTCTTCTGGAGGAGAGCATGGCAACCCACTCCAGTACTCTTGCCTGGAGAACCCCATGAACAGAGGAGCCTGGCAGGCTACAGTCCATGGGGCCGCAAAGAGTCAGACAGGACTGAGCGAGTGAGCACACACATATATCCCCTCATGTAAAGGCAAGGAATCCAAGGGTAGGGGGCAGGGGAGGCTGTACCCCCAAAGCCCCCAAAGGAACAAAGTGAGGCCTGGAGATCTAAGAGAGTCATCTGCAGGACACTTCAGATGCCTTATCCCAAGGCAATATGAAAACCACAAAATTCCCATCAAGATGGAAAAAAAAAATCTCACTGGCACAGCCAACTCCTGTGTCCACCCCCTAGCTCAACTCCTAGGCATTCTGATGACACGCCCGTCTGCAGCCCCTCTGGCCGACCTCAGGCTGGCTTCGCTGGGGCCAGGAGCCAGAGAAAGTGCCTTGTCTCTTAAGTGGGTGACTTTGCAAAGGTCGACCTCACCACTGCCCCCTCAGGATTCGCCTGGGGGCAGCACCTTCCTTCAGAAGAGGGTGACAAGATTTCCGGGGAAAGTTTGGCAAGTTTGGAAAAAGAAAATACTTTCCATCTGGCTCATCTCTCTGGTCCTCTGACTTGCATGATGCTTCTCCTGGGGTTGCGGGGAGCGCTGTGGGTCTCTCCTCCCAGGGATCTGGGCTCCGTGGCGATTCCTCCCTGGCCTGGCAAGGCTGTCCAGGAATGGATGAGAAGGAAGAAGAACCGAGGACGCCGGTGTGTAAATGGAAGACATCTGGCTCCACGCTGGTCAGCATATGGTCTGAATTAAGACAACTGAGATGGTTTTCAAAACATGCTGCTCTGGGCAAGAACTTCATTTGGCTGTAGGAAAACCAAGTGTAGAAGACATTCTGGAGCCCAGTGGGGGAATCTGAACAAGGCCCGAGTGTGAGATGATAGTAAGAAACTCCTATCATCCTGTTATGGATCAACCCAACCCACATTTGGGTTATGCAGGGAAGTGTCCTTCTCTTTTAAAATTTATTTACTTATTTTAAAATGAAAGAAAGGTGAATATTTTTAAAGATGAAAGGTACAATTCACAAAGATAGACCTCATAAACCATTAGACCTCTAACAACAGACACAAAGATACATAAATAAAGCAGAGATGAAAATTGAAGTCTTGACAGAAAATTGTCATGATAGCCGTAATTTGCTTTATTTTTCTAAATATTGTTTTGTTCCTGTTGTCCTGTCATTAACTTGTTTAGGGAGCTGCACCTCACAGCGTGTGGGATCTTAGTTTCTCAACCAAGTTTCAAACCCACGCCCCCTGCAGCAGAGGAGCGGAGTCTTGAACACTGGACCGCCAGGGAAGCGCCTGTAATTTGCTTTAAAATATTTCTTCTCCAATGGACATTACACTGTCCTTCTCGCTTTTCTCATCTGATGAACATTTTCATAATGAGAAGTCAGTGCACAACCGAAAAAATGTTAGTCTCTCAGTCACGTCAGACTCCGTAACTCCACGGACTGTAGCCCGCCAGGCTCCTCTGTCCAGGGGATCCTCCAGGCAAGGATACTGGAGTGGGTAGCCATTCCCTTCTCCAAAAGACCCTGCAAATTGACTTCTGACTGGGGTGAAGGAAAAGCTGGCGTGATGTGGGAACAAGGCTGCTCCTTCCAGGAGGGCAGGATCTGCCCCGCCTCTGACCCGTCTCCCCCACCTTCTGTGCGGACGTAGCTCCCCGATGACCTCCGCTGCTTCTTCCAAAAGTGGAAATGAAGTGTTGCCACATGTTCACTCATTCAGCTGTGGGGCCGGTCATTCAGCAAAGGGTGACTGAGGGTCTGTCCTTTGCCAGTGTCTGTGTTGGGTGCTGGGCACACAGTGATGGGTGAAAATAAAGATGGTCCCTGCCCCCAGGGAACTTGTCACCCCAGGGGGAGGCGGGTGTTAATCCAAGACAGAGGCGGAACTGAGGTGAAGGAACCTAGAGACTGTCGCACAGAGTGAAGTAAGTCAGAATGAGAAGAACCAGTATTGTATATTACTGCATATATATGGAATCTAGAAAAATGGTACCAATAAACCTATCTGCAGGGCAGGGATGGAAAGATGTCGAAAACAGACTTGTGCACACAGAGACAGGGGAAGGAGAGGGTGGGACAAATTGAAAGAGCAACTCTGAGACGTCTACATTACCATATACAGAATAGTTAGAGTGGGAAGCTGCTGCGTAGCACAGGGAGCTCCGCCTGGTGCTCTGTGCCGACCTAGGGAGGCGGGAGGGGGTGACGGCAGGGGGAGGCCCAAGAAGGAGGGGACGAACAGGTGCTCATAGCTGACTCGCTTTGTTGTACAGCAGAAACAAACCCAACATTGTAAAGCAACTATGCGCCAATAAAGGCAAAATTACAAGCCAATAAAATGACAAGTGTTGTCATAAAGGAAAGCATGGGGAAGATGACCGAGCCAGGAGGCTGAGCTTGGAGGGAGGAGAGTGAAAGTGACAGTGAAGTCGCTCAGTCCTGTCCGACTCTTTGCGACCCGTGGACTGTGGCCCACCAAGCTCCTCCATCCACAGGATTCTCCTGGCAAGCGTACTGGAGTGGGTTGCCGTTTCCTTCTCCAGGGGATCTTCCTGACCCAGGGGTCGAACCCAGTTCTCCCACATTGCAGGCAGACGCTTTAACCTCTGCACCACCAAGGAAGCCTGGGGAGGAGAGTGGGGATGTGCAAAGGTCCTGTGGCTGATGACAGCCTGCCAGCACTGGAACCTAAGGACATTGGTGTGAAGGGGTTGGGGTTGGGGGCATGGCTGGAAGGCAGACACAGAGGCAGGGATGCCCACCCTCCCCGTGGGCTACTTCTCCATGGGTATGGACATTAACTCGAAGCCTGTGTTCTTATTGCAGTTGAACTCTGGTTTTTCTCCCTGGCCAACTATTCTCAGTACTGCAGAGCCTTCTGAATCTCAGACACACCCTCCACCTGACCCCTGCTAAACTGTGGATTCTGTAACCTTTATGGCGGGTCCCTCCCTCCATTTTTGGCTTTTCTCTCAGCTTAACATCCAGCCCCACCTCATCTTGTGAGCTGGGCTGCAGCGGGGATATGACGCACGTGTCTGCTCCACTGTGTCTCCTCCTCTGTCTTCCTTCTGTGGTGCAATGGAGAGGAGAGAGCAGGATTTCCAAGTCTTCCTCTTACACAATACCTCCTCCGTCCCCTGGTCCTAAAGCCTGTGACTGCTGGGCTGTCTTCTCTCTGCTCCAGAAGAATCTCTATGACCTGAGTATATTGGGTTTGACATTAGACATGACCACAGATAAAATAAATATTGGTTGGACTTCCCCGGAGGTCCAGTGGTTAAGATTCTGTGCTCCCAATGCAGGGGGCACCGGTTTGATCCCTAGTGAGGGGAACTAAGACTCACACGCTGCAGCTTAAATATAGTCCAGAAGAAACCCTCTCAGACAGGGGAGTAATAGTAATAAGAGATGCTATTAATCAAATGTGCTGATATAGTAAGAATATTATTGGGGGATCTTAAACTTCTATATATGTTTATAACATAAATAATATATAATATAAATACATATATTATAAATATATTTTAAAATATAAAGCACATGGATTTATAGGCACATATTTATAGTATACGTAATATAATTTATATATTCATATTTATAAATAGATTAATATGCTTATATTTTATAAATATAATAGAAGTTTATAGAACTACTTCCTCTTTAACCTAAGAGCCACGCTGGGCTCACCTCACCTAGGTCTGCGCCTCTAGAGTTTTCAGTTTGGTGACATAGCTCATTCTCCCTAAATCTTCAGTCCCTAATGACAGAGTCTGGGAGGGTCTCCAGCGCTTCTGCAGCCTCGTGTGTCTCCCTGCTCCTGAGGTCACCTGTGCAGACCCTGCCCGGTGGCGCCCGGCTCTCGGTTGCCCCCTGGTGGAGCCTTGTAGTACTGCCCTCCCTGCCCCTGGTTGATTTACCAGGCGGGATTCGCGGTCCAGCCCTTCGACCCTGTAAGAAAAACTGCGAGGGAGGGGAAAGCCCGACACGAGATGGGCCTTATCATATAAAATGAAGACACTCCGAGGTGTTTTCATCTGTCATCTGTTGAAGGGGTGAAAATAAAGAAAAGGGGAAAGTGAATATTTATTGATTGCCTGTTACGTGCCAAGCCCTTACAAAACACAGTGTATTTTGTTTCAGGACGGACTTGTGAGGCAGGTAGTAGCACTGATGGAGCAGGGGAACGAGACTTTAAGTGCGTGAGCGGCAGCTGGGATGCTCACTCTGCTGCTGCCACTAAAATGTAGAGGGGGGTGGTTGTTGTTTATGTCGCTAAGTAGTGTCCGACTCTGCAACCCCGTGGACTGAAGCCCACCCGGCTCCTCTAGTCCTAGAATTCTCCAGGATAGAATACTGGAGTGGGTAGCCATTCCCTTCTCCAGGGGGTCTTGCCGAGCCAGGTATCAAACCCGTGTCTCCTGCACTGGCAGGTGAATTCTTTACCACCAAGCCACTAGGAAAGCCCAAAATATAGATCAAGCAAAGAGATGACTGAAGGAAATAGAAAATTCCTGCTTCGTTTCCAGAGGAAATCAGGATGGGGATGTCAGAAAGCCCCTTGCCGTTCCCAGAGTTCACAGGGAGACAGCTGTCCTCCAGTTCAGAAAAGGATGGTACATTCTAGCTAGGAACCTCCTGGCTCCAGCTGCTCAATATCTGGACATCAACATGGGGCACCTCTAAGAGCAGCTATAGCCAGGTGAGTGAGAATCTGGCTTGGGAGCAAACAAAGAGTCTTCTGGGAAGGATACAACTCAGAACATAGCTGTGCCCACCTATCTGGGTCCTAGTGCCTGAGTCACCCCATCCTAGGGCTTTGGGAGGACCATATCCTATCCCTTGTACAGCCCAGTCAGCTGACCAATGCCACACTCCACCCCACCCCAATCCTTTGGGGGAAACTGCTCCTAGGTGGGGCTGGGTCATATAGATAAGAGCACAGTGGCTCGCATATCTGAAGACACTTGTCTTTCTCCTGCCCAAAGAGTGCAAAGCCAAGACCCAGACCACACATCCTTGCCCCTCATACAGAATGCTGTCCCAACAGCACAGTGANCCCAATCCTTTGGGGGAAACTGCTCCTAGGTGGGGCTGGGTCATATAGATAAGAGCACAGTGGCTCGCATATCTGAAGACACTTGTCTTTCTCCTGCCCAAAGAGTGCAAAGCCAAGACCCAGACCACACATCCTTGCCCCTCATACAGAATGCTGTCCCAACAGCACAGTGAACCAGGCTTCTGATCACGAAAGAAACGCTGTGAATGTGGTTTTAATTTCTGATGGGTTCCGCTGTGTTGCTTCCCCAGTATACATCCATCCATGGTGTTACCAGCTCTGTGGGTACACATTTTACTAGTGCCTGATCTACAGTGGAACGGAATAATGGTTTTTAAAAAGTGTTACCTAATTTAGTAGGTGTAAATGGCACTCAGATAGTCACTGAATTGAATTTGTACAGTGATTACAGTCTTGGCATTTAGCTATCTATTTTCTAGTGAGAATTAGATTTAATTAGGCAAATCTGGATTTAAATTCCAACTCTGCCTTTTTACCAGCTATGAGAACCAGGAAAACTTGCTTATCCTCTCAGTACTTCAGTTTCAACATCTGTGAAAAATGACAATCACAACGTTGCAGAGCTCAAATGCCTGTTGTGAAGATTCAATGAGATAAAATACATAAAACACTTTGTATAGTTCCCAGCACATACTAAGTGCTCAATAAATGGTCACCAGTTGTGCTAGAATATAAGACCACTTCTTTCTTAAGCTCAAGTTGTTTTTTTAATGTATTTACAAGAAATCAATCCATTTGATTTTATTTTCTTGGCTCCAAAATCACTGCGGACAGTGACAGCAGCCACAAAATTAAAAGACGCCTGCTCCTTGAAAGCAAAGTGATGGCAAGCCTAAATAGCGTATTAAAAAGCAGAGACATCACTTAACTGACAAAGGTTCCTATAGTCAAAGTTATGTTTTTTCCCAGTAGTCATGTATGGGTGTGAGAGTTGGACCATAAAGAAGGCTGAGCACTGAAGAACTGAGGCTTTTGAGCTGTGGTGTTGGAGGACTCTTGAGAGTCCCTTGGACTGCAAGGAGATCCAACCAGTCCATCCTAAAGATCAGTCCTGAATATTCACTGGAAGGACTGATGCTGAAGCTGAAGCCACCTGATGCAAAGAACTGATTCACTGGAAAAGATCCTGATGCTGGGAAAGATTGAGGGCAGGAGGAGAAGGGACAATAGAAGGTGAGATGGTTGGGTGGCATCACTGTCAAGGACATGAGTTTGAGGAAACTCCGGGAGGTAGTGAAGGACAGGCAACCCTGCTGTGCTGCAGTCCATGGAGTCACAGACAGTCAGACACGGCTTGGTGACTGAACAACAGCAATCCATTTGAACTCATGATCGCTTCCAATGCAAATATGTTTCGCAGATAATTTTCTCCCTTTAATTTTAGTTTGGTTATAATTCACTTTTAAAAGACTAGTTTCTCTATTGTTGATTCCATTCTTTTCTGTTTTCTTTGATGACTTGAAATCTGAGAAAACATTCCCCCACAAGCCTGATACATCTCTATTTTATATTCTTTGCTTTGAAAGATAAAGTGATATAAACGAGAAATTGGTGGACAGGGCTGGGAAATACGATTAGCTGGTTTTCCCAGCCACGTCATGGGGGCCTCAGCTGGCAGGTTTCTCTCTGGAGTTATGAACATTCTTAGAATATTCTGAGAAACTTCTTTGAGTGACCAAATTCCATGAGATGTCTGAAAATTAATCACTGGACATACTGACCAGCTAATGATGAAAGATTCACTCACCAAATATTTATTAATAACCCACTCTATTATGCAAAGTCCCAGGCTTGTCATGGGTCCTGGGGGGCAATTCTGATATGGATGCTATACTGTAGGATTTCACATACGGGAAAGAAGCCATGTGCTGGAGACTCTCTCTTTGCCACCCCACCCCTCCCCCGGCCCAGGTCCACTCTCTAACCTTCTCCACCTGCTCTGGGCCCCCTGGAGGCTGACCTCTATGGGCTGGATCGACACTTTCCCTTGTCTCTGGTTTCTTACTGAGTTCAGCCAATGGGCTTCCCTGGCGGCTCAGATAGTAAAGATTCTTCCTGCAATGTGGGAGACGGGGTTCAATCCCTGGTGGAGAAGATCCCCTGGAAAAAGGAATGGCAACCCACTCCAGTATTCTTGCCTGTGAAATCCCATGGACAGAGGAACCTGGTGGGCTACAGTCCATAGGATCGAAAAGGCAGACTCAGCTGAGCGAACTTTCAGCCAGTGGGTGGTACTAGCAGGACAGCAGAGGGCGCTGGAGAGAAAGGCTGGGGCATTTATTCCCCAGATGCCCTGCTTGCGAGGCTGCTCTCTAGCCCTGTGATCCTCTTCCCAAGCCCGGGGCTCCTCTCAGGTGACCCTCCCCTGAATCCAGGAACCATCCTCCCACCTTGTCCTCCACAGTGGTCATGGCTTCCAGCAATGGCCAGTCTTAGGATGCCTCAGCATACTTGTTAGTTTCCCTTAAACCTGCCAATGTCTTTCTAAATAGACCCTTTGACTAAATAAACTCTCTCCAGGGGACTTCCCTTGGTGGTCCAGTGGTTAAGTCTTCGCCTTCCAATGCAGGTTCCATCCCTGGTGGCATTTGAGCTGGACTGTGAAGACAGAACTTGGGTGGGTCGAGGGACAGAAAACATGAGCATTCTGGACAGAAGTAGAGGCTGGGGGCCAGGACCAGAGGCGAAGAGAAGTTGGTGGAGGGTGGAGGCTCTCTGAGTGTGGGTCTCAGCCCAGCTGCAGCAGCAGTCTCATCTAGAATAGAGGCAAATCCCGCAGCCCACTATCCAGACCGACCGAATCAAAGCCTCTGGGGATGGAGCCCAGTAACCATAGTTTTAACCAGTCCTCCAGGAGATTCTGGTGCAGAATCACCAGGGTAAGGACTTTAGTCCAGAGACTGGAGAGAGATGAGGACACAAAGATGAAAAGACGAGCGTGTGCTGAGTCACTTCAGTCGTGTCTGACTCTCTGCGACCCCATGAAACTGTAGCTGCCAGGCTCCTCTGTCCATGGGATTCTCCAGGCAAGAATACTGGCGTGGGTTGCCATGTCCTGCCCCAGGGGATCCTTCCGGCTCAGGGATCAAACGTGCATCTCTTAGATCTCGTGCACTGGCAATTGGGTTCTTTACAACTAGCACCACCTGGGAAGTCTGGAAAGATAAGGAAGTGTGCAGGGCTTAAACAGTTGTCGGAGTTTGGACTGTGGGTGATGAGTGCTGTGAACTCTGTGTGTGTGTGTGTGTGTGTGTGTGTGTATGCATGTGTGCACTTGTGGCATGAACAAAGCTGCTTCTAAGCAGTGATTGAGTTCTGTATTATGTGTCTGAATTTTTGTGTGTGCAATAAATGTTTGACTTAAGCCTTCTTAGAAAATAAAATAAGCTTCTACGAATGAGTGGATGGACTTCCTTGGTGGTCCAGTGGTTAAGAATCCTCCTTCCAATGCAGGGGGCAAGGGGTCCATCCCTGGTCAGGGAACTAAGATCCTACACACCTCCAGGCAATTAAACCCTCATGCCACAACTACAGAGAAGCTGAAGCACTGCAACAAAGATCCCGTGTGCCAGAACTAAGACCTCAGGCAGCCAAATAATTAAAAATAAATATTGAAAAACAAAAAAGAATGAGATTGGAGGTGACTGATCACCAGGGAGAGGAAGCCTTGAGCAGGGTTTTTCTACCTCAGTATGATGGACATTTGGGGCCAGGTCACTTGGTTGTGGGATGTCTGTCCTGTGCATTGAAGGATGTCTAGCACCATCCACGTTTCTATCTCCACTAGAGGCCATTAGATCATTCAGTTGTGACAACCAGAAATGTCCTAGATATCGTCAAATGTCTCCTGGATGGTGAAGCTGCCCCAGTTAGGAACCACTGGCCTAGGTGTAACAATGGGACGGAACATCAGGGTAACACGGCTGTAAANCTGTGTGT
Organism: Neotragus moschatus; assembly: GCA_006410615.1. Lineage (NCBI taxonomy): Eukaryota > Metazoa > Chordata > Mammalia > Artiodactyla > Bovidae > Neotragus > Neotragus moschatus. The sequence continues at coordinate 426,838 of SJYA01002612.1, read as the reverse complement.
GTGTGTGTGTGTGTGTGTGTGTATGCATGTGTGCACTTGTGGCATGAACAAAGCTGCTTCTAAGCAGTGATTGAGTTCTGTATTATGTGTCTGAATTTTTGTGTGTGCAATAAATGTTTGACTTAAGCCTTCTTAGAAAATAAAATAAGCTTCTACGAATGAGTGGATGGACTTCCTTGGTGGTCCAGTGGTTAAGAATCCTCCTTCCAATGCAGGGGGCAAGGGGTCCATCCCTGGTCAGGGAACTAAGATCCTACACACCTCCAGGCAATTAAACCCTCATGCCACAACTACAGAGAAGCTGAAGCACTGCAACAAAGATCCCGTGTGCCAGAACTAAGACCTCAGGCAGCCAAATAATTAAAAATAAATATTGAAAAACAAAAAAGAATGAGATTGGAGGTGACTGATCACCAGGGAGAGGAAGCCTTGAGCAGGGTTTTTCTACCTCAGTATGATGGACATTTGGGGCCAGGTCACTTGGTTGTGGGATGTCTGTCCTGTGCATTGAAGGATGTCTAGCACCATCCACGTTTCTATCTCCACTAGAGGCCATTAGATCATTCAGTTGTGACAACCAGAAATGTCCTAGATATCGTCAAATGTCTCCTGGATGGTGAAGCTGCCCCAGTTAGGAACCACTGGCCTAGGTGTAACAATGGGACGGAACATCAGGGTAACACGGCTGTAAAGTCAGCCACACCTGGCCACTGGCTGGAGCACGAGGCCTGCCATGGTGACAGAGGTCAAACTGAGAATCTAATGGAAAGCTGCTCATTAGAAATTAAATATTGATCTGTTTGGGCAAACTGCTTTCAGGAATTTTCCCCAGCAGTCAGTTTCTTCAGGTGACACTGTTCCTGAATACAGGCACTTGGGGGAGCTCTAAAAACAGTGAGTGAGGACTTCCCTGATGGTCCAGTGGCTAAGACTCCACGCTGCCAATGCAGGCCGCACGGGTGATCCCTGATCAGGGAACTAGATCCTACATGCCACAGCTGAAAGATCCTGCATGCCACAACAAAGACCCTGAACAGCCATATAAGTAAATATTTAAGAAACAAACAAAAAGCAAGTCAGTGAGTGAGCTGGACAAGGGCAGGCTACTTCGGTGGGAAGTGATCACTTAAAACAGGCCCCAGCTTCTGCCTGTTCTCTCCGCCTTTCTCACCATCTGGTTTCAACCACTTCCCTGAATATCTTTTCAGTGTAGTCCTAACAATCTCTGTTTTATCTTAAACAGCAATCACTAAATAGATGCCCCTTTTGGAAAATGAGCCCCCTGCTTCTCCCCTCCATCAAGGTCACCTCCTTTGGAGGCTGTGGGGGCTGCAGGACCACAGCCTGTTGCTGAGACTTGCCTGACCACTAGGTCCCATGCTAGATATGGGAAGAAGAGTGAAAAGTCATATACTATTGCTTTTGAGTTCAGTGTTCCAGAAAAATCCACATCTTGAGGAATACAAAATCTTTTTTAAAAAATAAATTTATTTATTTTAATTGGAGGCTACTTTACAATATTGAATTGGTTTTGCCATACATCAACATGAATCCACCACGCATGTACACGTGTTCCCCATCCTGAACCCTCTTCCATCTCCCTCCCCATACAAATTCTTAAACTTAACCCTGACTCAGCATCACCTGTGCTTGCATGCTAAGTTACCTCAGTTGTGTGAGCCCACCAGGCTCCTCTGTCCATGGGATTCTCCAGTCAAGAATACTGGAGTGGGTTGCCATTTCCTCCCCCAGGGAATCTTCTCAACCCAGGGATCCAACCCGCATCTCTACGTCTCCTGCGTTTACCACTAGTGTCACCTAGGAAGCCTCACAATCTCCTGTAGGACTTGCTAAAGACAGAGTTCTGGGACCCACAGTCAGAGTTGCTGAGTTAGTGGGTCAGGGGCCAGGGGATCTGTTTTTCTAATATGTCCTCCAGGGACCATCCCTGCTCCCTGAGAACCTGCTGGCTTAGACTCATGAAGTTAAGAACAGCCAGGTGACACCCTAAGCAAAGTTTAGGATCTGGCCCAGGACACCCAATCCAACTCTGCCCGTCATGTGCTGCAAAGTCTTGGGAGAGGTTTCAGGGTTCCCATTGATTAAGTGATAGGTATAGTGACACGCTGGTCTTCCCAGGTGGCTCAGTGGTAAAGAATCCGCCTGCCAATGCAGGAGACTCAGGTTTCAAGCTTCGGGTCGGAAAGATCCCCTGGAGAAGAAAATGGCAGCCCACTCCAGTATTCTTGCCTAGGAAATCCCATGGACAGAGGAGCCTGGCGGGCTACAGTCCACGGGTTGTAAAGAGTCAGACAGGACTTGGCCAATAAACAACAGCAGCATCCTTTCATGCCAGACTCTCTGTGCTGACGATTCTGATAAATTCTTGCGGTGGGATATGAGTCATGCTCTAAAAATCTTGGGGCTGAAGCTCCAGCCCGCTATTGTTGCAGTCCAGTAAGACAGGAGACCTTCACCGACCTCATGGCCACAGGTGACATTCAGAAGAGCTAAAGGATGTGTCAGAGCTTCAGGGAGTGCAGAGAGAAGGAGCACTGGGAGCCCAGATCAGAAATGCCCTGGGTGGATGAGCTGTGATTTGGCCCATCACTGAGTAAGTTAGGGTTGTTGTTTGAGCTCCCTGACCCCAGTTCCTCCCACCCCAATACATATGTCTGGGAAAGGACATGGAAGAGAGTTAAGAGGTTTCGAGGAGGTAATTGCTGCTGATACTCCTGCAGAAGGGGCAGAGGAGGAAGTGGGGACCACCATCGGCTTCTGGGGGTTCATCTGAGGAGTGTTGACTGGGGCCGCCTAGGCCGAGGGCCAGCCGTGGGCTCAGCAGTCATCTCGGCTGAAGGCTTTTCTCCTGGCCCCTTTGGCGTGCCTGGGACTAGAAGAGAACTCTGTTATTTCCTTTCTTTGCCATCAAAACACAGGATTGTGGCCGGGTAATTAGAAGCTTCACTGTGTTTCTTTTCCCTCCGCTGGACCCCAGGATGGCCGTGCATCAGCCAGATTGCTCCCTTTCTGAGCGTGGGTCGCTCCCAAGTTCTGAAATGTTACATATTTGTCTTTGCCATGATAGCATTTGCGGTGGTGAGGGTGCAGCTCTCTTTGAAGGTCTCACATGATTTTCTTGAAATTTTCATCATGAGGCTGGAAAGAATTCCACCCTCCCTACCACCAACTGCATAGCTGGGGTCTGACAAGTGCTGAGTTAGTGGAGCCACCATAGGAAATCTGGCTTCTGAGGGGGACAGCAACTGGGAGCTTCTTCGGAGGCCCTTAGCGCCTGGCAAGCAGGTCAGATGATAAGAGGCTAAGCGGATGGAGGTCCTTTTGAACACCCTCGCCATTCCTTCTTTGAGCAGTTTGCACCCTTCGCTTTATATTTTGATTCCTGTGTATAAATATCGCAAAGGTGTGAGCTTCCAGGAAAAAGCAGTTCTATCAAATCTTCTATGATAAAATCATAGAATATTAGAGTTGAAAGGCCCCTTTGAGAGCATGTTGTTCCCAAACCATGATTCATAGGGGAGCAAAGAGAAGTTCAGAGGGCAGTGTACCCGACCTGGCCAGTATCGTACAGCAGGCAACGAGCAGGACCAGACTGGACCACGTTGCTGGCTCACGCTTTTACCCATCATCCGCTGTGTCCCTGAGGAATGGGGAGAGAGCGAGGGGGAAAGGGGAGCAGGTTGCCTTAGATGAGCCCCTACGATGTACCAGGCACCGGGCTCAATGTTTTCCAAGTTCATTCATCACTTAGGGGTTCCTAAGTATTAAAAAGCAGAGACATCACTTTGCCAACAAAGGTCTGTAGAGTCAAATCTGTGGTTTTTCCAGTAGTCATGTACAGATGTGAGAGTTGGATCATAAAGAAGGCTGAGCGCTGAAGAACTGATGCTTTTGAATTGTAATGTTGGAGAAGACTCTAGAATTCCTTGGACAGCAAGGAGATCAAACCAGTCCATCCTAAAGTAAATCAGTCCTGAATTTTCATGGGAAGGACTGATGCTGAAGCTGGAGCTCCAATCATTTGGCCACCTGATGCGAAGAGCCAACTCACTGGAAAAGAGTCTGATGCTGAAGGAGATGGAAGGAGAAGAGCAACAACAGCAAAGTGCTCCTGACTGAGGCTGAAACTCCAAGGCAGTAGCCTGCAGACGTACACACATCCAGGGAACTTAAATAGCTGCTGAAAGTCACCAAGGGACCGGCGTCCACACAGCACAGAAAAGTAAACCCATCCAAATGATAGCCCCTTAGAGTTGGAGAGTTTGAGGTAGACAGGTACCCTCTGCTATATTTAAAATGGATAACCAACAGGGACCTACCGTACAGCTCAGGGAACTCTGCTCAGTGTTCTGCAGCAGCCTGGATGGGAGGGGAGTTTGGGGGAGAATGGATATAATCCCTTTGCTGTCCACCTGAAACTATCACTGTGTTGTTAATTCGCTATCAGTCAGTTCAGTTGCTCAGTCGTGTCCGACCCTTTGTAACCCCGTGAATCTCAGCACACCAGGCCTCCCTGTCCATCACCAACTCCCAGAGTTCACTCAGATTCACGCCCATCGAGTCAGTGATGCCATCCAGCCATCTCATCCTTGGTCGTCCCCTTCTCCTCCTGCCCCTAGTCCCTCCCAGCATCATATACTCCAATATGAAATTAAAAGTTAAAAAAATACTTAAAGAAAAACAATGACAACCCCTTAACCACTCAGAGGGCTTCCCTGGTGGCTCAGATGGTGAATAATCTGCCTGCTAATGCAGAAGATCCCTGGGTCAGGAAGATCCCGTGGAGAAGGGAATGGCAACCCACTCCAATATTCTTGCCTGGGAAATCCCATGGACAGAGGAGCCTGGCGGGCTACAGTCCATGGGGTCACAAAGAGTAGGACACGACTCAATGACTAACACTTCAATACTTTTTCTAACCACTCAGACTCCTTAACTTTGATCCTGGAAAGGGTCGGTAAAGCAGATCAATGCAGGATGTTGCATAATAAGGACTCAGCCCCACCGAGAGTGTCTCTGAAAGCCTCTCTTCTTGTCCTTTGCTGCTCCTTTTTGGATTCTGTCTGCTCATCTCATTTCCTTTACACACTTCCTGATGAATCAAAATCTCTTTGAATGCAGTCCTCAGTAGACTGGGTTACAATAACAAAGCAACCATTACAACCAACATTTATTGAGTGCCCAGTAGCAGGCATTTTGCACACAATAATTCATTTAATCTTCACTACGACCCTATTATTATCTCCTAGTTTACAGTTGAGAAAATTGGGACCCACTGTGACTGACCCACCCAGAGTCACCCAGCAGAGCCAGGACTCAACATCAGGTCAGCCTGACCCCAGAGCCTGTGCTCTTCGCCACCACGCTTCTAGGTCAGGTCATGTTCTTTCTTTTTTTTTTTTTTTGGCTGTGTCAGGTCTTAGTTGTATGCGAGATCTTTCATTGCCCACCCCGACCAGGGATTAAACCCACATCCCCTACATTGGAAGGAGGATTCTTAACCACTGGACCATTAGGGAAGTCCCTTGGTTGTGCTCTTTAACTGAAGACCTAACTCCACAAATTACTTACCAGTGGAACAATCATTTACAACTACATTTACAAGTGTGTGAAATGATGACAACAAAAGTGCGTGTTCAGTTGCTCAGTTGTGTCCGACTCTTTGCCACCCCATGGACCGTAGCCCTCCAGGCTCCTCTGTCCATGGCATTCTGCAGGCAAGAATAGTGGAGTGGGTTGCCATTTCCTTCTCCAGGAGGTCTTCCTGACCCAGGGATCGAACCCAGGTCCCGTGCATTACAGGTATTCTTCAGCATCTGAGACACTAGGGAAGCCCAAAATTATTTGTAACCTTTGTCAACTCCAATTCTAGGGATTTACTCTCGGGAAGTAGTCTTTGATATAGAAAATAATTATTTATAAAAATATTCAGCATTGCATTGCTCGTGGTAAGAGATATTTGGCAAAACATTAAAATTTGGCAAAATAATAGGAGTTGTAATAAATAAATATGATATGACAGTGGAAAATGATGCACCTATTAGAATGATTCTGTATAAGAATATTTAAAGTATGCCAAACATTTGTAATCAATTGTTCAGTGAAAAAACAGTTTATAAAACAGTGTCCTCTGGTGCAACACAATTTCCTTAATATCTGACCATCACTGGGTGAGAATGTTAACATCACTGACAGCGAGGTAAGTCCATTTCATATGCACCGTGATAAGACACAGTGAAGACTCATTACTTCTGGGGCATTTGTAACCAAGAAAAATGTATAACCTGAATGGGTTGTATATGAGGAAACATCAGGCTACCCCTAACTGAGGGGCTTCCTATAAATTAACTGGCCTGTATTTTTAAATATCAAGGTCATGGAAGGTCAAGACTGAGGAACCCTTATAGATTAAGGGGGACTAAAGAGACACGACGACCGAGGATGAGATGGCTGGATGGCATCACCGACTCGATGGGCGCGAGTCTGAGTGAGCTCTGGGAGTTGGTGATGGACAGGGAGGCCTGGCATGCTGCAATTCATGGGGTCGCAAAGGGTCAGACAGGACTGAGTGACTGAACTGAACTGAACTGAACTGAAAGAGAGATGAAAATTAAATGGATTGTGACATTCTGGGTTGGTTACTGATCCGGGGGGCAGGGAACTACTATAAAGAATATTATTAGGGGACTTACCTGGTAGTCCAGTGGTTAGGAATCCACCTTCCAATGCAGAGAACTTGGGTTTGATCCCTGCTCAGGAAACTTAAGATCCCATGTGCCTCAGGGCAACTAAGCCTGCGTGCCTCACTTAGAGAAAATCCTGTGCCACAGTGAAAAAACAATATAGCCCAAATAAACCTAAAAAGAAGATGATTAGGACAACTGATATCACTTGAATACAGACTGTGGATTATATAATAGCATTAATACTAAGTTTCCTGATTTTGATACTGGCTCTGTGGGTCTAAAAGAACCTTATTCTTAGGAAATAGTAAAGTATTTAGGGGATAAAGGGCTTGGTATCTCTAATTTCGTCTCAAATGGTTCAGAAATTGTCTGTCTAAGTTACATGAGTACATTGCTAAAATTTATTATTTTTAATATTCACAATAACAATATATTTATAAAGATATTAGAAGGTACTTAGCATATTATAAAAATAATTGGATATATCAATACACACACACACACATATATATATAATCTCCAGGGAGAAAGAGGAAAAAGGAAGAATAAAGGGAGAAAAATCAAGCAAATGAGGCAAAATGTAAACAACTGGTGAATCTGGGTGGAGACTACAGGGGAACACCTTGTCTTGCAACATTTCTGCAAGTTTGATATTAGGTCAAAATAAGAAGTTACAAAGAAACTGCATCAAAACTGCAATGTTATTCACAAAAAAGTGAATATTTATCCTTCCTTATCTAGCTGATTTTTATGGCCACCTTTCTCCAGACAAATGTTTTCTAAACTTGCCCACATGAACATCTGTACCTATATAACTGGTTTATCAAACAGTCTGAACTCAAGGGGGTATAGACATGAAACAGTAAAAAATCCCAACTTCAGCTGTGCAGTTCTTTTCATTTTTCAATGTCATCCCAGAAACATAAACTTACTAGTCACACGTAAGCATTACGAAGTCTGGTCCACATAGGAAATGCACATGTGGACGCAGACGGGGAAGGGGAGGGGGGACAGACTGAGAGAGGAGCACTAACATACACACCCCACCACGGGTGACACAGAAAGCGAGTGGGCAGCTGCTGCGAAGCGCGGGGAGCTCAGCTAGGGGCTCTGATGCCCTAGAGGGTGGGATGGAGTGGGAGGGAGGCTCAACAGGAAGGGGACCTGTGTACACATACAGCTGATTCATTTTATTGTGCAACAGAAACCAGCACAACGCTGTGAGGCGATCATATTCCAATTAAGAAAATAAAAGTAAGAATTCTGATCCAGGTGAAAATATCTCACATCCAACCACAAGCTCATCCTCCTGTGTCCAGCATCAGAGGTGATGTTCTAAAGCTTATCCTTTGCCAGAACCCAAGGACTTTCCAGGTGGCTCAGATGGTAAAGAACCCGTTGCAATATGGGAGACCTGGGTTCGATCCCTGGGTCAGGAAGATCCCCTGGAGAAGGGAATGGCAACCCACTCCAGTACTCTTGCCTGCAGAATCCCATGGACAGAGGACCCCAGTGGGCTACAGTCTGTGGGGTCACAAAGAGTCAGACATGACTGAGCGACTAACACACTGTCCCCTTCACTCTACCACCAGAGACGGATGCTCACCCCCTACCATCCCAACCCTTCAGTGGCTCCCGACAACAGTAACAACCACAGCCAACCACAGCCACCACTTACTGAAAGCCTAACCCACGCCAGCTATTCTGTGCCAGGCAGCAAGCTGCGGCTGGTCGAGGAGATTTTAAATAGAGTCACTCTTGGCTGCCTGCCTGCTGTCCCACCCTGCACCCCGCCAACACACACACACACACACACACATACACACACACACACACATGGACAGTTTAGATCCTCGGTGATTTCTATTTCCAAATGCCAACCAGAAAGAAGAAAAACAGATGTTTTATGGGGGTGTTAATTAGTGAATGGTGTGTTCGTCGTTACCTACCAGAGATGATTGTCAGCAACGAAGCAAACGCACACCCGGATGGAAGGAGCGGCACTGCACCGTGCTCTTGTGATGCAATCAGGCTGGTGTGTCCTTTAAGCAAAGCTTCACTGGAGAAGGAACTAGGTGTGCAGGGTTAGAGCACCTAGCAGGTGCAGGGCTCCGCGGTGTGAGCTGAGCTTGCAAGTTCTGGGTGCCTGTCTTCCCTAGGAAGGGCCCCAGGCACACCTTCTTGGACATATGAACCCAGCCATTCTGTCCACATGGACCTGGTCACTGTGGTAAGTCCTCCAACACTGAGAAAGTGCTGCAGAGAGCCCAGTTGTCAGCGGGCATCTCCTAGCCCATGGAAGTCCAGGAGATCCTGGCTGACACCTTGTTCCATGTAGCCCCTGCCCAAAGGATGCAAGCAAGGCTCAACTCTCCCCAGGATGCCTGGGGTTCCCTGGGGGCCTCCATCCCCACAGTCACCTCCATACTCAGTGTTGCACATCTACTGAATTATCTTACGCTCTGTTCCCTGAACTTTCCTCTGAATCTCCACCCAAGTGATGAGCCACAGAAACTCTCCACCTTCTTTCTCTTCCAGGAAATCAACTGGGGATGTCCCAGGCCATTGCTTTTGGAGCATCTATGGATGAGCTGTGGGTCACCAAGGAAGTTCATGTGGTGGATTTGAGTGCAAGCATCTTAAAACAGCACGCTTGACATTCTTGTTCTAAAAGTCCTTCTGGCCGACCTATGGGAGGGCTTCTCACTGGCTCGCTCACCCTGCAGAGCCCTCGGCCTTCTGCCACTTTGCTGGTTCTTCTCCATCTCTTCTCTTCTTCCCTCTGCCTTTCATCCCCTTCCAGAGTCAGCTCCAGGCGGGTCTGCATTCATAGAGGTGCTTGGCAGAACAAAAGAGTCTTTGTGGGCCAGAGCACCCCTTCCTTAGAGGGCTATTGTGGTTATAAATAGCAAAGACATTTTCCTCTTTTACAGAATCAAGTTTCAAGAACCAGAAATTCCCCACCTTGGGTGTTCCTACTGCCTTGAAGGCACACTGACAGCCCTGGACTCAGGTCCCTGATGCCATTTCCTCCCCCTGCCTCACCTTGGAGGCTTGTCTATCCCCCTGAAACTTTGGGGGGTAGGAGGATACCCCACTTTCCCCTCTTCTGAGTCACCCTCACCTCCTCTGCCGACCATACCCTCTCTCAGTCAGCTCTTTACAGAGCCATGTACTAAAAATTATCTACCCTCCTGTCCTCCTCCTCCTTCTTTACATTAATAGCCTCTACTTTTGAAGCATAGGAGAGTTATAGACTTATAGAAACACTGAGTAGATTGTACCGACTGTTCTCCTACACACCCCCGCCCCCCGACAAAGTTTCTCCTATTATAGTCACCAGCATGGTACACTTGTGAGAATTAATGGAACAATAGTGGTCCATTATTTATTTTTATTGGAGTATAATTGCTTTACAATGTTGTGTTAGTTTCTGCTATACAACAAAGTGAATCAGATATATATATGTATGTGTGTGTATATATATATATATCTCCCCTCTTTTTTGAATTTCCTTCCCATTTGGGCTTCCCTGGTAGCTCAGACAGTAAAGTGTCTGCCTGCAGTGTGGGAAACCTGGGTTCAATCCCTGGGTTGGGAAGATCCCCAAGAGAAGGAAGTGGCAACCCACTCCAGTACTCTTGTCTGGAAAATTCCATGGACTGAGGAGCCTGGTAGGCTACAGTCCACAGGGTCGCAAAGAGTCGGACATGAGTGAGCGACTTCCCTTTCACTTCCTTTCACTAGGTCACCACAGAGCATCAGGCAGGGGTTCCTGTCCTATATAGAGGTTTCTCATGAGTCATCTATTTTACACATAGTATCAATAGTGTATACATGTCAGTCCCAATTTCCCAACCCATCCCACCCTGCTCTCCCCACTTGGTGTCCATACATTGGTTCTCTATGCCTGTCTCTCTATTTCTGCTTGCAAATAGATTCGGCTGTACCAGTTGCCTAGATTCCACATATATGCATCAAACATACAGTATTTGTTCTTCTCATTCTGACTTCCTTCACTCGTATGACATTCTCTGGGTCCATCCACATCTCTGCAAATGGCACAATTTTGCTCCTTTTCATGGCTGAATACTACTCCACTGTGCATGTAAACCACATCATCTTTATCCGTTCCTCTGTCGATGAGCATTTAGGTTGCTTCCATGTCCTGGCTATCATAAATAGTGATGCCGTGAACACTGCGGTGCATGCATCTTTTTGAATTCTGGTTTTCTCTGGATATATACCCGGTGGTCCCTTATTGTTAATTAAAGTCCACTGTTTATTTGGATTCTCTTGGTTTTTCCCTGTGTCCTCTCTCTGTTCCAGAATCCCACTGAGGACAGCACACTACGTTTAGTCTTTCCTTGCTTTTGGTGTCCTAGACAGTTTCCATGAATTCTGGTCAGGTATTGTGTAGGATGTCCCTCTTTTGGAACAGATCTGAGAGTTACTCATGATTAGACTGAGGTTATGGGTTTCTGCAAGAAAGATACGATGACACCGACATCAATAGTACGTACTCTCAATGTGAAATACGGCTGCCCACACTGGCCTTGATCACTTGGGAGACACAGTGTTTGTCAGCTTCTGCACCATAAAGCTACTCTATTTCTTTTTTTCTTTAAGTCTTTTTTGATACGGGTCATTTTTAAAGTCTTTACTGAATTTGTAACAATATTGCTTCTGTTTTGGTTTTTGGGCCCTGAGGCACGTGGGCTTTTAGCTTCCCCAGAGATCGAACCAGCACCCACACATAGGAAGGTGAAGTCCTAGCCACTGGACCTCCAAGGAAGTCCCAAAGCTACTCTTTTTGCCCCTTCCCCCACTTTTCCATCCTCTGGTCTTTTGAAGGAAGCCAGACACATGGCCCACACATAAGGCATGGGGAGTTATGCCCAACTCCTGGAAGGGTCAGCATAAACAGGAATGATTTAGGATTCTTCTGCATGGGGCACTGGTCTCTTCTCTTTCACTTTGTTATTCAATCTTTTATTTCTATCAGTTGTTGTGTAGTCACTCTGTCGTTTCCCGCTCTTTTGCTACCCCATGGACTATAGCTCACCAGGCTCCTCTGTCCATGGGGATTCTGCAAGCAAAAATACTGGAGTGGGTTGCCATGCCCTCCTCCAGGGGATCTTCCCCACCCAGGGATTGAACTTACGTCTCCTGCATTGCAGATGGATTCTTTATCACTGTGCCACCAGGGAAGCCCATTTATTTTATACTTTGGTTTATAATCCAATGTCCCTTAATTGTGTTACTCAGATCGGTCCAGCTTTGGCCGTAGTGGGGGCTCTTTCATCCTCCCTGTGGTCCTTTGACAAACTCCTGTCCAACCTGTGCCTGGGTGTTTCATCACTTTCTACTTTGGGGCACTACAAGATGCTCTCTTCTTGTCTTGTCATCCCCACTCTTGGCTATTCTTGGTCTTGTTCTCAATTCTTTTTCTCCTGAAATAAAATAAATGCTTCCACTGCCAGAGCACCAAACATGTCCAGCCCTCTCCCGTGGGTGACCCAGGGACTGCCCACATCTCTTCCTGGCTGAGCAGGCATGTTTGCACTTAGTCACCCCAGCACACCTCTGCATCAGCACCATCCGGCTCCTCTTAGAGTGAGTCAGGGACGTGAAGGAATTGAGCCAGAACCATGCAGAGAGGCAGCGGGACCTGAACCCAAGGCTTCTCTTACATAGCGCAGTGGTCTTGGCTTGGAGGAGATGTTCCCTTAGCTTCTTCTTGGAGCAAGCACAGTCCTAGCACCTCTTTGAGGGGGACATGGACCTCCAAGTCTTCCCCACTTTTCCTTCCTTTGAAAGATTCCTTGTGGACCCTTCAACACCCATCCCTTTCAGGCCATGCCCATCCCTCATCTCTGCTTGGGGGTCTGGAAACACACCTCTGTGCGAGGTAATGGAAAAGGGTGACTGGATGCTATTTAATCAACAAATCATGCCTCTGTAAGCAGCTTGAAGATCCATTCCCTGGATTAACAGTTGTCTCTGGCGACTTTCCTGATGTCCAATAGCTAAGGCTCTGTAATGCTAATGCAAAGTGGGTGGGTTCCATCCCTGGTCTGAGAACAAAGATCCCACGTGGCCAAATTAATAAAATGGCTAATAATAAATAATGCCTAAAAAACTGTCTCCATCAGTAGGGGAGAGGCATGACCCACTGACTCTTCGCACAAGACGGCTTTTGGTGGATTTTCAATGACACTTAACACATGAAGGGAAAAAATAAGTATAAGTCGAAACCACTCTATTTTTATGAGAGGGTATGCATATTTATACATCAGTCTCATATTTAAATGTTCCAGTTTGGGCTATGGTTTTTCCGAAAAAGTACTATTTTTTTTTTTTCCTTTTTATAGAAACACAGTTCACTTTGAATTGTGGCAGATTTTTTGAAAAGAAAAGGCTACATTTGAACTTTAGAACTCAAAGAGTGGTCCGTAGCAACCACAGGAACAAGATTTCACGAAATCCTCAGGGGACCTACCAGGAATGGGACAGCGGGGCCGTCAGCTGGCTTGCTCACGGTTAAGTGCCATCGTTGCTGGGGCCTGTGGTCCCGACCGCGAGCATGTGACGAGGGGCTCGGATGAAGCAGCTGGGCTGAGTCAGACCTTCTGCTTGCCTTGGCACCCGCTCGGCGGAAGGCGGTTCCCACAGAGATACTTCCCCCGGCGCTCCCTGGGCCCCCTCCCGCCCGCGCTGGCCACGCCCCTGCCCGCGCTGGCCACGCCCCAGACCGCCCTGGCCACGCCCCTGCCTGAGGCCCCGGCTCCCCGCACTGCTGCCAGGGCATCCCCACTCCTGGGCGTGGCTCCACCCGGCGGGTCCGAGATGGGAGGACAGCGCAGGAAGGGAGGAGCAAGAGGGGCTGGGAAGTGTGGACCGAGTCGCTAAGCCCAGTGGATTCGCAGAGGAGCCTGGCTGTGTCCGCCAGGCGAGGGGGTGTTGTCTGCTGTCTCTGGCTAAGTCAGGCTCACCAGGAGGGTGGGTTTTAAATTCCCCTTCGAATCCTAGTTGGTGGCCAGACTCTGGTCTGCATGAAGCTTTGAAGGGAGGATGAACTCAGCTTTTTTGATCCAGAGAAATTCACATTCCTTTGATCAGCTCCCTCTGTCGTAGAGGCAGGGTCCACTCTAGTCTCCTCATTTTTTTTTTTTTTAATGCAGATCTTTTTAAAAAGTCTTTAATTTGTTACAATATGGCTTCTGTTTTATGCGTTTTTTTGGCCTTGAGGCATATGGGATTTTAGCTCCCTGACCAGGGATCAAACCTTCTCCCCCTGCATTGGAAGGCAAAGTCTAACCACTACACCGCCAGGGACGTCCCATTTGTCCCTTTATTAAGTCATGGTGGCAATTTTGCAGCTCTAGCATCAGGTGCAGTGTGAAGTGTGTTACAGGTGTGCCTTATCTCAGTCTTGTCCTTCAGCATCCCTGTGAGAAGATAGAATCCTTATCCTCAAGTTGCAAATGACTAAGCAGAGGCTCAGAGATGTGAGCAGGTAGGAAAGTATGAAGTCAAACCAAACTCCAAAGTCCATGGACGGACCACTGGGTGAAACTCCCTGCCTGGATCTGACCCAAGTATCAAAAGACCTGGAACCTGATGTTTGTTTGTCCCTAATCAGGTGGGTCACCTTGAGTAAGTCACCCTCCATCTCTGATCCGGGTTCATTTTGAGTCAAATGGAGCTCATTCTAGGACTCGCCTATCAAAGTGTTCTGAAGAAATGTGTTTCCTGTAGCAAGTGACAAGCACGTCTCCATATAAACTCCCCTTTCCCTCCACCCCTGCTGAGTTTTGAGGCATCTGCTTCATTCCTATGGCACCCTATGCTCATGTTGTTGTTGTTCAGTTGCTTGGTCATGTATGACTCTTTGCCACCGCAGGAATTGTAGCCTGCCAGGCTGCTCTGTCCAGGAGATTTTCCAGGCAAGAATACTGGAGTGGGTTGTCATTTCCTCCAGGGAATCTTCCAGTTCTAGGGATGGAACGTGAGTCTCCTGCATTGGCAGGTGGATTCTGTATCATTGAGTCACCAGGGAAGCCCTTCTTTTGTCTTTAGACCTGTGGGGTAGCAGAAGAGAGGAAATAGTCTTCCCAGAGCCCCAATCTGACCGAGGGTTCTCCATGATGACCATGAAACCCCTCACTCGCAGAGACTCTTTGAACTCATATTTCCCCTGCACAGAATGGGAGGCTAGGACAGAGTCGCTCAGTTCCAAACCAGGTCTTCCTCCAGGCTCCCGATACCTATCACTCACCGGTGGTTATTGGTTTATCCCTTTGGCAGCTTGCATACCTGCCCCCTCATCTCTAGTGTCTTGGTTAGTCTAAGTTCGGGCTGTACTTCCTAGGTTGTTGCCTGACTGCTGAGTGGCCCTGCTCTAAAGCTGTGCTCTACCTCTCCAGTCACACAGATCTTTGGCCCTTCCTTGCTTAAAAAAATGGGGCTTCCCAGGTGGCTAAGTGGTAAAGAATTCGCCTGCTAATGCAGGAGACTCAGGAGACATGGGCTTGTTTCCTGGGTCCAGAAGATCCCTTGGAGGAGGAAATGGTAACCCACTCCAATATTATTGCTTGGAAAATCCCATGGACAGAGGAGTCTGGCAGGCTATAGTCCATGGAATCTGAAAGAGTCTGACACAACTGAGCAACTAATACTTTCTCTATTCTTAGCTCTGGGGGAAATCCTCACCCCTGGCCAAGATAGAAATAGAAGAAACCAGCTTAAAAAAAAAATCACTCTTTTCCCTTGCGGGCAGAAAACCACCAGAGCCCACCACATTGACTTTGTCTAAAAACAAGGGATCTGCTTAAAACAAAATAGAAAAATGTGTCTCTCCTATGCCTGGAGTTGAAGCTACATAATGCACAGACAGAGGGTTTTGCACCCTCCTACAGGAATCCCTCCCTTAGTAAAGCCACAGCGCCCACAACCTGAGTACGACTGGGGTTAACCTAAGGGAGGGGAGGGGACAGGCAGGACTGCAACACCTTCTGCATCTACCTGTCATTTGTCTCACAGGGAAGTCTGCCCAGAAATTCTGTGGACATTTGCTATCAGCAAATAATTCTCCCATTTCCTACCACAGAGTTACATGCAATATAAATATAAATACTGGCGGATAGGAGCAAGGCCCAAGCGATTTCATAGACAGAAATGCGATTCTTTGTGAATGAAAACAAACTCAGCAAAATTCTCTACAGTCTGGAATCTTCTGGGATGGTGCAGTCCTAAATTACAGAGTCTCTTTCTTGAGATGAAACTTTATGCCTCAAGATGTAATTATTCTTTTAACCATTTTGGAAGGAAATTATTCTCCCTGAAGGTTGAGCTTCTTGAAGGCAGAGCTGTGTGTTAATCTCTGCATTACCCATGGTGTCCAGCTGTGAGAAATATCTTCCCAGCATCTCTTTCCTCCCTCTGTATTGTATCGAGCTACAGTAAAAATCTACATTTCCCATTCTCCTTGCACATAGAGATGGCCAATGAAATACAAATAAAATTGGGTAAAGTTTCCATTAAATCTGTTTTGAAAGAGGTTGATTCAGATGGAAAATATGACTTTACTGCCATTTCCCTGTCCTCTTCCCTGATGACTGGAATTTAGCTGTGATGACTGGAATTGCAGCAGCCATATTGTGATCATTAGGCAACTTTTATACTATAAACCAGAATGGTGAAAAAAAGGTAAAGCAGAAACATAGAATGCTATTAATGAAATAGGATGCCCCCATACAAGTCTTAGACTCCCTACTTCTGGGATTTCTGTTATGTGAGAGAAAAATCCCCACTATAGCTTGTTTGTCTCCCTATAACTAGCAGCCAAAAATAATAGCTAACTACTATACTAGAAGAGGGCTTGGCATACAGCAAGGGGCTTGGTGAAAGACTGAATGAATGCATGGTATGGTCTTGTAATAAGTCCTCAAAGTCTTGATGTGTGCATGCTAAGTTGCTTCAGTTGTGTCCAACCCTTTGCAACCCTATGGACTGTAGCCCACCAGGCTCCTCTGTCCATGGGATTTCCCAGGCAAGAGTACTACGTTGGTTGCCATTTCTTTCTCCAGGGGATCTTCCTGACCCAGAAATTGAACATACATCTCCTGCATTGGCATGCAGGTTCTTTACCACTGAGCCACCAGGGAAGCCCTTTCATGTGGATACATATTTATTTAACTCACTCCTTTTTATCAGCTCCATCGTATTCCATTGTATGATGTTTTATAATTTGCCAAGTTATTCTTTGGCAAAAAACATTTTTTGGAATCTTTTCCAGTGTTCCACTATTGCCAAAAACATTTAAAAGGTGCTGAACTGAACAACGGGCATTCCTGTAAGATAAAGTCCTAGAGTGGAGTTTCAGGGTCGGAAAGTATCTCATCTCTAATTGATCATCGGGTAGTGTCCAAATTCCCTCCTCAAAGTCTCTGGGCTCTTTTTCTGTTAAATAAACTTAATGAGTACCAAGCGTGCGTGCCTAAGTCACATGTATGCCAAATGCCTATGTCCTCACCTCTGCTCATTATTAGCTGGCAGCTTGAGCTTCGTGGGGCTTCCTAGGTTGTGCAAGTGGTAAACAACTCACCTGCCAATGGAGAAGATGAAAGAGAGGTGGGTTCAATTCCTGGATCAGGAAGATCCCCTGGAGATGGAAATGGCAACCCACCCCAGTATTCTTGCCTGGAAAATCCCATGGGCAGAGAAACTTACTGACCTTTGTGATTAACACCCCAAGTCACCCCGTACTTGTTGGCATCTCCAAACAGTGCAGGCCCGCCACTCTGGGTGGCACTCCACACTCTCTATTTCAATGTGATTTTGTGTGGAAAGCCCTTGCCATGCTGTCTGTCTTCAGACTCCTCCAGAACAGTGGCCGAGACATCTCAGCAGGTCCTCACTTTTCCACCTCTGCACTCCCTTACATCACTTTGTGCATGAGTGCTAAGTCACTTCAGGAGTATCTGACTCTCTGCAACCCCGTGGACTAGAGCGCGGCAAGCTCCTCTGTCCATGAGATTCTCCAGGCAAGAATACTGGAGTGGGTTGCCACTTCCTTCTCCAAGGGATCTTCTCCACTCAGGGATTGAACCTGTGTCTCTTATGTCTCCTGCGCTGGCAGGTAGGTCCTTTACCACCAAGCCACCAGAGAAGCCCCTGCATCACTTCACAATACCTGAACTTATTTGTTAGCATATCTCTATCTTTTTTTCTCCCCATGGATGGGGAATACCTAGACGTCAGGGACTGAGTACTAGCTAATTATGCAGAGAATGTGCTCTTTGACAATCAAATGGTGATTTCTGAGCATCTTTTGTTCCCATTGGTTGCTTTCTGATAACTTCCTCCCCCCTGCTCCCCCTGAGCCTGGTAGATGTTCAAGCAGTGCTGATTGCTGTGTTTGGTCATTGTCCGGAACTTTATGTACCTAACCAGTGATAAAGCTGCCCTAGGGGATAAAAAGAAATATTATGACCAACCTAGATAGCATGTTGAAGAGCAGAGACATTACTTTGCCAACAAAGTTCCGTCTAGTCAAGGTTATGGTTTTTCCAGTAGTCATGTATAGATGTGAGAGTTGGACTGTGAAGAAAGCTGAGCGCTGAAGAATTGATGCTTTTGAACTGTGGTGCTGGAGAAGACTCTTGAGAGTCCGTTGGACTGCAAGGAGACCCAACCAGTCCATTCTGAAGGAGATGAGCCCTGGAATTTCTTTGGAAGGAATGATGCTAAAGCTGAAACTCCAGTACTTTGGCCACCTCATGCCAAGAGATGACTCATTGGAAAAGACACTGATGCTGGGAGGGATTGGGGGCAGGAGGAGAAGGGGACAACAGAGGATGAGATGGCTGGATGGCATCACTGACTTGATGGACGTGAGTCTGAATGAACTCCGGGAGTTGGTGATGGACAGGGAGGCGTGGCGTGCTGCGATTCGTGGGGTCGGACACGACTGAGCGACTGAACTGAACTGAAGGGATAAATGGGGCAATGGAAACTGGCAAGCTAAGGAGCTAATAATTGGGACTTGCCAACAGGGAGTGATGAAGATTGAAACTTTGTGAGTGTGTGGGTTCTCTGGAGGGCATAGGAGGAAAGATCCCAGGGAATGGATAAAGAGAGAGAGAGAGAGGCAGCCCTAGAGGAAAGGTGCACCTGAGAGAGAGAGAGGTCAGAGGTCAAGGGGGTAGACTTCCTGCATTGCTCTGTGTGTGTGTGTGTGTGTGTGTGTGTGTGTGTGTACACTCAGTCGTGTCCAACTCTTTGGGACTCCATGGACTATAGCCCACAGGCTCCTCGGTCCATGGGATTCTCCAGACAAGAACACTGGCGTGGGTT
Source organism: Neotragus moschatus (assembly GCA_006410615.1). Classification (NCBI taxonomy): domain Eukaryota; kingdom Metazoa; phylum Chordata; class Mammalia; order Artiodactyla; family Bovidae; genus Neotragus; species Neotragus moschatus. Next base: position 407,771 of record SJYA01002612.1, on the reverse strand, counting down.
GCCGTTTCCTCCTCCAGGGGATCTTCCCAACCTAGGGATCAAACTCATGTCTCCTGTGTCTCCTGCATCGGCAGGTNGTAGGTCCTTTACCACCAAGCCACCAGAGAAGCCCCTGCATCACTTCACAATACCTGAACTTATTTGTTAGCATATCTCTATCTTTTTTTCTCCCCATGGAGGGGGAATACCTAGACGTCAGGGACTGAGTACTAGCTAATTATGCAGAGAATGTGCTCTTTGACAATCAAATGGTGATTTCTGAGCATCTTTTGTTCCCATTGGTTGCTTTCTGATAACTTCCTCCCCCCCGCTCCCCCTGAGCCTGGTAGATGTTCAAGCAGTGCTGATTGCTGTGTTTGGTCATTGTCCGGAACTTTATGTACCTAACCAGTGATAAAGCTGCCCTAGGGGATAAAAAGAAATATTATGACCAACCTAGATAGCATGTTGAAGAGCAGAGACATTACTTTGCCAACAAAGTTCCGTCTAGTCAAGGTTATGGTTTTTCCAGTGGTCATGTATGGATGTGAGAGTTGGACTGTGAAGAAAGCTGAGCGCTGAAGAATTGATGCTTTTGAACTGTGGTGCTGGAGAAGACTCTTGAGAGTCCGTTGGACTGCAAGGAGACCCAACCAGTCCATTCTGAAGGAGATGAGCCCTGGAATTTCTTTGGAAGGAATGATGCTAAAGCTGAAACTCCAGTACTTTGGCCACCTCATGCCAAGAGATGACTCATTGGAAAAGACACTGATGCTGGGAGGGATTGGGGGCAGGAGGAGAAGGGGACAACAGAGGATGAGATGGCTGGATGGCATCACTGACTTGATGGACGTGAGTCTGAATGAACTCCGGGAGTTGGTGATGGACAGGGAGGCGTGGCGTGCTGCGATTCGTGGGGTCGGACACGACTGAGCGACTGAACTGAACTGAAGGGATAAATGGGGCAATGGAAACTGGCAAGCTAAGGAGCTAATAATTGGGACTTGCCAACAGGGAGTGATGAAGATTGAAACTTTGTGAGTGTGTGGGTTCTCTGGAGGGCATAGGAGGAAAGATCCCAGGGAATGGATGAAGAGAGAGAGAGAGAGGCAGCCCTAGAGGAAAGGTGCACCTGAGAGAGAGAGAGGTCAGAGGTCAAGGGGGTAGACTTCCTGCATTGCTCTGTGTGTGTGTGTGTGTGTGTGTGTGTGTGTGTAAACTCAGTCGTGTCCAACTCTTTGGGACTCCATGGACTATAGCCCACAGGCTCCTCGGTCCATGGGATTCTCCAGACAAGAACACTGGCGTGGGTTGCCGTTTCCTCCTCCAGGGGATCTTCCCAACCTAGGGATCAAACTCATGTCTCCTGTGTCTCCTGCATCGGCAGGTGGATTCTTTACCATTCAGCCCCCTAGGAAGGCAATGCTTCCTCATCATCTTTGCCACTTTCATCAGGACCTGTGCCCTAGACAATTCCCCAGGGTGTTGCCCCGAGTTCTGGACTGATGTGTGCTTCCCAGGGCCAAACAGAGTGGGACACTTACTTTCTTTTTTAATGATATAGTCTTTTTTTTTTTTTTTTTGCTATGTCCCTTGTGGCATGCAAAACTTCCCTGACCAGCAGTAGAACTTGTGCCCCCAGCATTGGGAGAGAGGAGTCTTAACCACTGGAGTACCTGGGAAGTCTGACACTTTCTTGATATAAAGGTTCCTTTCTATATGTCCAGCCTAAGATGGTGACAATCTGTGCTCTACATGGCATTTGTTGTTCAGTAGCTTTCTGAGATCTCTTTCATGTAAAAAATCTTTCATTCATAGAAGCTGCTTCCTGGAAGACTGTGGGCAGTTTTGAATTTTTATTAAGAATCCAGTGATCGCCCCAGGGATTTCCCTGTCGCACACAGTAACCATTGCTTATTGTTTCCAAAAAGGAAATGGGGGAGTGTGGCAGTGTCTGAGCACAGCCCTAACTGGCTGAATGGGGCTGTCATTCCCGTGGCCAGGCATCTCTCCCGAAGCAGTGGACCTTCAGAAGGTGACGGATGAGCAGAGCTTAAGATCAAGCCCCAGGGACAAACACACAGCACACTTGAAAATGCCCCAGCAAGCATTGCTCAACAAAGAGTGTTTTGGAATCTGCAGGGAACGTGTGCACTCCACGAGGGCTTTCTGGGCAGGCATTTGTGGTTACAGCGTGCTGTTCGCTGACGGTTTGCTTTTTGGCCTCTTCCCAGCCTTAAATAAATAAAGATGATTTATCATGTGAGACATGGGAGTTTCCCTTTATAAATTGAAAGTATAGAGTAATGGGAATATCATGGAAGGCTTGTTATCTGGGAAAGGAATGAAATCCCATCTAATGTGTGGCAGTTGGGTGTCTCCTTGCACTTTGACCTCTAAGAGGGTTTGAAGTAGGGAGTGAAAGGCACACCCTTTTATTTCCTCTAGAACCTCTTCTTCCTTCCATCAAAAGCAGGGAGCCATATGTATCTGGTAGTGACTCAGCTAAGTCTCTCGGAGTGAGATGACCCTCCTCATAACTCCACTGGAGAGTCCCTGTAATCCCGTGGGGTGTGTGTATGTGTGTATGCAAGGCACATAGGAGTCTGGACCAGCGCCAAAAGCACTTTCTCCCATAATGGAAATTTTCTACAATCTGTGATGTCTGATACCGTAGTCACCAGCCACATGTGGCTATTAAGCACTTGAGATGTGGCCAGTGTGGTGGAGAAACTGAGTTTTTATTGCATTTCATTGTAATGAATTTTAAGTGGCCACATGTGGCTGCCATATAGCATAGGTCTATACCCCAGAGCTGTAGGTTCAAGTCATTTATTCGCCTACTCACTCTCTGTCTCACTTATTTATTCAGCAGAAGTTTTCCTAGCATCTTCTACCTGCCACGTGCTAAGCTGAAGCCTGACAGTCTTACAGAGGTCATAAGCCACAGCCCCACACTACAGAGAACTTACTGTCACATGGGGACAAAGAAGAAGTGAAAAGACAATTCAGGTGCAGTGTGGAAAGTACGGGAACAGAGGTGTCTACAAAGTAGCATTCAGGAAGGCATGGGAAGTTTTGTGTCTGAAGGACATTTGGAAAATGTTTGCAAAAGAAATAATGTTGAACAATGTGTTCAGATAATTGTTTCTAAAGTCCTGGACTTGGCACTTGTTTTCAGAAGGAATTTAGAAGTTCCATCTCTAGCCCAGCCTCAATTTTACCCCCTAACATGGTTTTTCAGCAACTCATGGCAACCACACCCATGGAGACACATTTCTCTGTTTTTGTATCTCAACAAATCTGTGAATCAACCAGTGAATACCAGTAGGAAATGTGCTTTCGACATAGATCAACGGTCCCACAAGTTCATGACAGTCATCTAGTCCAGTGACTTTTTAATCAGAGAAGCAATGCTCAGAAAGGAGAGCAATTCAGGTGAGAGCGAAGATGAGGTATTGCTGGAGGGCTGGTGGAAAAGGTGGGGCTTCAAAACAGAAGATATTCCTTCTTGAAGACAACTTTTTGTCTATCCTTCTTAATTTAGAAATTAATCCAAAGCATGAGAACTTATAAAAAACAAACATTTTGTTTCCAATTTTTTTCTTTTTTTAAAAAAATTTTTTTCTATTATATTGGGTTATAGCTAATTAACAATTCTGTGATAGTTTCAGGTGGAAACTATCCACCTGAAAGGAACTATCCATAGGAAAGGATAGTTAACAAAAAGGATAGTTTTGCTACCCATAGCAAAGGAACTCAGGCACACATATATGTGTATCCATTCTCTCCCAAACTCCCCTCCCATCCAGGCTGTCACATAACACTGAGCAGAGCTCCCTGTGCAGTACAGTAGGCCCTTGCCAGTTATCCATTTAAAATATAGCAGTGTGTACATCTCAAACTTCCTAACTGCCCATCCCCCAGGCAACTGTAAGTTCATTCTCTAACTCTCTCTCTCTCTGAAAAAGCAAACATTTTTGGCTATCAGGGTTAAAGAACATTTAGTACAAAAATGAAACTTAGAATCGTATTTGTGCACTGCCCAATGCTCTGATTCCTAAGGAAGGCTAATGTTTTCATCAAAACCGAATGTGAACTTAACCTAATGTCTATATCAGTTAAAGTGGAAGAAACCTTCTCTATCAATTCCCTGACTTCCAGCTGGCACCATTCCTCTTCACCACCATCAGTGAAAGATCTCATGGAAAATCAACTGCCTTTGTACCTCTGAGTAAGCGTCGATCACAGAACTCATCAGAACTCTGATTTTTTGTTACAATGTCTGACAGATGGAGGATGACTGAAGCAATACAAAGACTAGGTAATGTAATTGCACATGAAAAATAAAAAGTGCAATATTGGAAAGAGACAAGGATGTCATCATTTTAAGGAGACATAATAACATACAGTACTAGATGCCAGGTAACTGTAGCTAAAGGAGCATTCTTGAACACATTCTTAAAAAGGAAATTGTCCTTTTGAATTTAATACAATTATTTCATTACAAGAGAATAAAACAATTGAAATATTATGATCTTTTTTTATATGAATTACTTCAGTTCAGTCGCTCAGTCATGGCTGACTGTTTGAGACCCCATGGACTCCAGCACTCCAGGCTTCCCTGTCCATCACCAACTCTCATGGAGCTTGCTCAAACTTGTGTCCATCAAATCAGTGATGCCATCAAACTGTCTCATCCTCTGTCATTCCCTTCTTCTCCTGCCTTCAATCTTTCCCAGCATCAGAGTCTTTTCCAGTGAGTCATATATTCCCATCAGAGGGCCAAAATATTGGAGTTTCAGCTTCAGCATCAGTCCTTCCAATGAACACTCAGGACTGATTTCCTTTAGGATGAACTGGTTGGATCTCCTTGCAGTTCAAGGGAATCTCAAGTGTCTTCTTCAACACCACAGTTCGAAAGCATCAATTCTTTGGTGCTCAGTTTTCTTTATAGTCCAACGCTCACATCCATACATGACCACTGGAAAAACCATAGCTTGACTAGATGGACCTTTGTTGGCAAAGTAATGTCTCTTTAATTTCATGGATGCAGTCACCGTCTGCAGTGATTTTGGAGCCCCCAAAACAAAATCTGTCACTGTTTCCATTGTTTTCCCATCTATTTACTATGAAGTGATGGGACCGGATGCCATGATCTTAGTTTTCTGAATGTTGAGTTTTAAGCTAACATTTTTACTCTCCTCTTTTACTTTCATCAAGAGACTCTTAGTTCTTCTTCGCTTTCTGCCATAAGGGTGGTGTCATCTGCATATCTGAGGTTATTGCTATTTCTCCCAGCAATCTTGATTCCAGCTTGTGCTTCTTCCAGCCCAGCGTTTCTCATGATGCACTCTGCACATAAGTTAAATAATCAGGGTGACAACATACAGCCTTGATGTACTCCTTTCCTGATCTGGAACCAATCTGTTGTTCCATGTCCAGTTCTAACTGTTGCTTCTTGACCAGTATATAGATTTCTCAGGAGGCACGTAGGTGGTCTGGTATTCCCATCTCTTGAAGAATTTCCAGTGTTTGTGGTGATCCATACAGTCAAAGGCTTTGGGGGTAGTCAATAAAGCAGAAGTAGATGTTTTTCTGGAACTCTCTTGCTTTTTCGATGATCCAGCAGATATTGGCAATTTGATCTCTGGTTCCACTGCCTTTTCTAAATCCAGCTTGAACATCTGGAAGTTCATGGTTCACGTACTGTTGAAGCCTGGCTTGGAAAAATTTGAACATTACTTTGCTAGCATGTGAGATGAGAGCAATCATGCGGTAGTTTGAGCATTCTTTGGCACTGTCTTTCTTTGGGATTGGAATGAAAACTGACCTTTTTCAGTCCTGTGGCCACTGCTGAGTTTTCCAAATTTGCTGGCATATTGAGTGAAGCACTTTCACAGCATCATCTTTCAGGATCTGAAACACCTCAACTGAAATTCTATCACCTCCACAAGCTTTGTTCATAATGATGCTTCCTAAGGACCACTTGACTTTTAATTCCAGGATGTCTGGCTCAAGGTGAGTGATCACACCATCATGGTTATCCGGGTCATGAAGACCTCTTTGTACAGTTCTTCTGTGTATTCTTGTCACCTCTTCTTAATATCTTCTGCTTCTGTTAGATCCACACAATAATTGAATATATATACACACACGAAGCAAGATATATATACATGTTAGTTGATCAGTTGTGTCTGACTCTTTACAACCCCATGGATTGTAGCCTGCTTGGCTCCTCTGCCCATGGACTTCTCCAGGCAAAAATACTGGAGTGGGTTGCCATTTCCTACTCCAGGAGATCTTCCTGACCCAGGGATCAAACCCATATCTCCTGCATTGCAGGCAGATTCTTTACTGTCTGAGCCCCCAGGGAATTAACAAAGCAAAATAATGAAAGTGGTAGTTTACAGTGCCTAGTTTAAGAAGCACATAATATCTAAAGAGAAAACAATATATAAAATATTCTTGGAAGATATAAATAAGGATTTGAATAAATAACTATACTATGTTTCATGTGAGAAGGCTAAATGCTACTGAAAGAAGATTTTTCTCTGTGAGACATTTACAGACATTATAATCAGAATAAAAAAGTCAAGAGACTATTTAATGGAGATACGGAAAATAATTTCAAACTTTATTTTAAAGGACAGATGAAATAGTTACAATAAAATGATTTAAAATTCAATATTAAAATATGTGCAAGTTCAAACTAAATATAGATGAATGGAGCAGAGCAAAAGGTCCAGAAATTTACTTGGCTAAATATAAAAATTGAATATTTAGCATTTTGGAACCAGAAGGCAATGAAAGATTATTTGATAAGTGCTGCTTGACATCTGGGGGCTTCCCAGGTGTTGCTAGTGGTGAAGAATCCACCTGTCAATGCCAAAACCCAGGAGACGTGGGTTCCATTCCTAGGCGGGGAAGATCCCCTGGAGCAGGGCACGGCAACCTACTCCAGTATTCTTGCCTGGGAAATCCCATGGAGTCTGGCAGGCTACAGTCCGTGGGGTTGCAAAGAGTCAGAACTGACTGAAGCGACTTAGCGCACACACACACACACAGGCATAAATGCACGGTAGACGCCTGGAAACGTATAGGAGGATAAGTATGTGGACTCAACACGCCAAGTGCTTTAGGTGCTGAGTGTAGAGTGTTGTTGTTGTTGAACACAGTTGTGTCCCGTTGGGTGTTCATCACTGTGGAGGGGACACAGGCTGAACAGGCAGCCTCAGTGCAATAGGACAGATGCTCTAGACAAAGTAAGCATAAGCGCTTTGGGAAAACACCCAGGAGATCTCAACCCAGATTTGGGTGTCTGCAAAGCTTTCTTAGATGAAGAGAAAGGTGGTGGAATTGTCTAGCAGAATGTGTCCTTTTAGCAGCAGGGTGAGACTGCCTTCAGGATGCCTTTGTGACTTCAGAGGTGACTGGAGGAAAGTGAGGCGACAGTTCTTTCAAGAATATTACATGAACAGGCAGAGACATAGGGCAGGAGCTCACATCAGCCGTGGAGTGAAGGGAGGGAAATTCTTCATGAAGGAGAAAGTGGGACAGGCCGACCTTCTAATGGGAAGCGAGCATATATGAGGAAGAATGTAAAGATAAAGGAGATAGAGAGAACTTGAGTGGAGAGGGTGCGACCCGGTTCGGTTGTGTCTGACTCTCTGTGACCCCATGGACTCCGGCCTGCCAGGCTCCTCTGTCCATGGGATTTCCCAGGCAAGAATACTGAAGTGGGTTGCATTTCCTTCTCCAAGGGATCTTCCTGAACTAGGGATTGAACCTACATCCCTTATGACTCCTGTATTGAGCAGGCAGATTTGTAAAAATTCATGCCACCTGGGAAGCCCAGGTGAGGGGGATAAATGATAAAGCAGGATCTCCACAGAGGCAGAAAGGAAGGGGTCCAAGGCAGAGGTAGGGGAAATATGTGGACAAGTTGGGTTTTTTTTCTCTTTTTCAGGGGAGGCTGTTTAATGAGCTATGGGGACAGGGCACACACAACTTTATACAAAAGAACCAGACTTTGATCCGTGGGAAAATACAGCAAAACAGAAAACTCAGACTTGCTGGGAGAGAGAACAGCGTTTCAGTTGGCTGTTGGAAGAGAAGGAATGTTCCCAGGGTCGAGGGAGCGCAGTGGGGCCTCAGGACTGGGGGCATGGGAGTCAGGGGGTGCACCCTGGGATTTGAAGAGTGAATTGCAGGAGGCTGGGGGTGGACCCCAGGAACTGATGGGAGGAGGAGAGGGAGGATGATTCTGGGAAATGGGTAACTGTGTGTGTGTATGTGTGTTTTGTTGAGTCAAAATTCACACAGCATAAAAGTAATTTTATGGGCTTTCCTGGTGGCTTGCCAGTGGTAAAGAATCTGCCTGCAATGCAAAAGATGTGGGTTCAATCCCTGGGTCAGGAAGATCCCCTGGAGAAGGGAATGGCTACCCATTCCCGTATTCTTGCCTGTAGAATCCCATGGACAGAGGAGCCTAGTGATCTAAGAGTCCATGGGGTCGCATGGACATGACTGAGTGACTAAACAACCACCATTGTAAAGTGAACAGCTTGGTGGCAGTTAGTACATCCACCCGCTCTGTCTGGTTCCAAAACATTTTCATCACCCCCAAAGGAAACTCTAGACCTGCCAAGTAGTTGCTTCTCATCCCTGCTTCCTCCCCTGTCCCCGGTCATCACCAATCTGCTTTTGTCTCTGTGGATCTGCCTACCCTGCACATTTAATATAAACCACAGGGGGTGCAGTGGTTAAGACTTCACCTTCCAATGCAGGGGGTGTGGGTTTGATCCCTGGTCAGGGAACTAAGATGCCACATGCCTCTTGGCCAAAGAACCATAACATAAAACAGAAGCAATGCTGTAACAAATTCAACAAAGACTTTTAAACAATGGCTCACATTCAAAGGTGGACCGTGGAAAACTTCGGACACCCAGGCCTCGTTTGTGATAGCTGTGCCTCTCTGATGGGTAAAGTGCACCCCTCAAGAATTTTATATAAAACCTATGGGGATAAACTGGATCCAGTTATCAGCGCATGCAAGGGGAAACCTACCCTCTCCTTTTACTGTGCTGTGCTCAGTCGGTTCAGTCGTGTCCAACTCTTTGCAACCCCATGGACTGTAGCCCACCAGGCTCCTCTGTCCATGGGATTCTCCAGGCAAGGATTCTGGAGTAGGTTGCCATGCCCTCCTCCAGGGGATCTTCCTGACCAAGGGATTGAACCTGGAGCTTTTACGTCACCTGCATTGATAGGTGGATTCTTTACCACTAGCTAGCACCACCTGGGAAGCCCACTCTTATATACTCTTAAAATGCTTTTGTGAAGTGGACCATATTTCATGATCCTGTGTGTAAGATCATATTTTGAAAATCAGAAAACAAAAGCATTATGTTGGAAAAGCCACAGTGAACAGGACTAACCATCCAAATGGACCCAACTTCTGCTTCATGCTGTTTTCACTAACTGCCAAGTGGAGGAGCCAAGTGGAGGCCAGATTATAGAGCCTGACTTCACTGAGCAAATCTGTTACTGGAAGAGAAGGAGCAAACACTAACTTTTTGGAAGTAAACTGCACTTTAAATCTCCAGGAGACTGTGCTGTTTAAAGGAACAATGGGGTGAGTGGAGCTCTAATGAGGGGACTCCAGCTTTGGGGTTTGGTGTAACTAGTTCGCTCTGGGGTCCTTTTCCATTGACTGTGAAGTGAGTAAACAGACCCCTTCTGATGGGGAGGTTCTTAACCAGGGCTGTTGCTCTACATCACCTAGGGGGAGGTATGGCCCCATATACAGCCCCCTACCCCAGCCCACGGCCCCCACTCCCATGAAGCTGGATGGAAGAGGGGAGGGCGTGGCTGTATGGGCTGACAAAGCTCCCTGGTAACTCAGCCACCAGTTTCCAGTCAGAAACCACGGTGAATGCGTCTTATTGAAAAGCTTCAGATTTGACTTTTGGCAAAATCCATTGCTTTAAAAATGGGCCACTTTTGAGGGAACCAGCGCGATTAGCATCACAGGACACTTTGTAACGCAAAGAAAAGAAAGCAGCAAGATGAGAAGGGATGCTGGGGCAATGGAGGGAGCTGGTTTTTACTCAGCATATACCAAAGACAGGAGGGAAGGTGGAAGCGAGGAGACTGCAGGAGGTCTATAACCAGCCTTTGATTAACTCGACCCACCAGATAACAAAGCCATGACTGAGAGGTTCTTAACTGAAAGTGGGAGAAGAGATTAAAGAAAATCTTTTTGCAATCCTCTGCAGTAGCTCAGGGGTAAAGAATCTGCCCGCCAACATAGGCGACGCAGGAGACGTGGGTTCAGTCCCTGGGTTGGGAAGATCCCCTGGAGAAGGAAATGGCAACCCACTCCAGTGTTCTTGCCTGTGGAAAATCCTTTGGATGGAGGAGGCTGGCAGGCTATGTACAGTTCATGGGGTTGCAAAGAGTCAGACAGGACTGAGCACACACACAATCAGGTAAAGAGCAGTAATGAACATTATTCATTTTGTATTCAGAAAAAGAATATTTCTCATGGAAAAGCGTCTGGCCATTTTGTGTTATTAAAGTAGAGGGATGAGCTGACCACATGCACGGCTAGCTTTGTTCTACCCATACTTGGTCCCCGTGTCTGCAGCTGACCAAAGGCAGTGTGGTTGATGACATTAGCATACAAGGGCTTGAGGGAATTTTACCTGCATATCACTGGTGCCGTGGTGTCCCTGGTCATTTCTCAGCCTCACCTCCTAGTGACCAACCCCGATGACTGTGGGGCCAGCCACAGTGAAGTAATCTGTCATCTCTTGGTCATCCGTGCTTTGCACGTGCAGTTTCCTCTGCATGGAATGAGGGCTACCTCCCTTTCCTTCCTTCTTCCTTCCCTTCAGCCTCCAGGCTCCCTCCCATCCTTTCCAATCTTGGCTCAAATTCTTCCTCTGAAGACACCTCCGATTCCACTTGAAAGACCCAGAGCCTCCATCTCTGGGGATCCCTTGGCACTCTGGACCACCACGATAGCAATAGGTTGAGTGTATAATAAATGCATGGGTATGTGCCTGTCTCCCCCTAATCACACTAGTCAGCATTCACGGAGTGTTTCCATGGACCAGGTATTATACTAATTTTGAACCAATGTTCTCATTGCATCATCAGAGCAACTCTGCAAAGTGGCCTTTTTTTTTTTTCCCCTTTGGCAGCATGCAGAACTTCCTGAATGAGGATCCAAATTGCTCCCCCTGCAGTGGAAGTTATCTTGGAGGAAGAGCAGTGAGAGACCCTGAAGAGATATCTTATTTCCCTGCCCAGTAATTGAACATGGGTAACCTGGATGACTCAATGGGCGTGAGTCTGAGTGAACTCCGGGAGTTGGTGATGGACAGGGAGGCCTGGCGTGCTGCGATTCATGGGGTCACAAAGAGTCGGACACGACTGAGCGACTGAACTGAACTGAACGGAACCTGGAAGAAAACCAAGAGTTCTAGCCACTAGACCGCAAGGGGCTAGAGGCTAAAAGCAAAGTGGCCCTGGCTCTTGCCCACGTTTGAAAGCAAGAATGTTTTCAGGAGACAAACACTGTAAAAACAGGTACAAAATTTATTATTAGAGACACAGCACAATGTATAGGAGGGAGCACAGAGAAACAAGTTATTTATTTAGGACAGAAGCAAGGCGGAAATGCAGTCCTGAAGAGGAATGTGGGCATCTTGAGTGGGGAGCAGGGTAAGTCAAAACTAGGCAGTGCTGAACATCTGGCCGTCCTTTCTAAAGGGGAGGAGAGCGGGAAGTCAGAAGTCGGAAGCTAGGCAGAAGTGCATGCCAGGAGAGGAGTTTGGGGGTCCTGAGTGAGGAGGATTGCAGTAAAGAGGTGTTTACATCGCTTTTATAGGACAGTCCTTCCGGGTCTTTGTTAATATTTGGCCAGTTATCTTGTTTCTTCACCACTCACTGACTAGTCCATGGACTCTCCCCAAGACGCATGTGGAAAATTTGCTAAGACAGATCCCACTGCAGAGGCCTATGGCTACCTGTCCATACTTATTATGGGATGGAGCCACCCCTCCCTTTTCAACCCGCAGAAGGCTTCCTGCGTGTGTACAGACAGGGACGGCTTCCTTGACCTCAGAGTGGGCGCCTTATCTCTTTGCTTTAGCAGAGCTCAACTTTTGCCACTAGATTTGTCCTTGGAGTGTCTGGGTGGGAACAAAAGCTCAGTTTTACTCTGTTTGACAAACACCAGGTGTCCAGCCCAGAGGCCCACTGTCTCATACTTCAGAAGCACAGAGTCCTAACTGCTGGAGTGCCAGGGAAGACATCCGAGGTAGTTTTTACTCTCACCCCCATTTCTAGCTTTGAAGCTCAGAGCTTGGTAACTCACCCACGTCTCAAAACAAGTAAATAAAACCCAGGTTCTTCCTACTCCTAAGTGTGTGCTCTCAGCTGTCATGTAAGCAAGTTTGGGACAGAGATTGTCTCTGACATTTGTATCTTTGATGCCCGGCCTGGGGGAGGTGCTGGATGGCTCACTGTAGAAAGAATTGAATACATCAGTCATTACAGGCTTTGGCAGATCCAACTCCCACTTCTCCTCAGTCATTCCCTGAGGTGTTAATTACCCGCAGGGGTGCCCTTCCTAGAACACCTGTGACACCAGCCTGCACAACTGACACAAGACACTGAACAATTTGTCAGCGTAACAGAAACATAAATGGATATAAGGCAAACCAAGAAGAGATGCTTAAAGCGCTGCCAGTCGTGTGTATGTGTATGTGTGTGCACACGTTAACATTTAGCCCCCAAAGCTGAAGGTTTTAAAACAAATATGACCCTATTCAACCTATTTGAGCTTTTCATATTTTTAATTTGCGACCCCATGGACTATAAGGTCCATGGAATTCTCCAGGCCAGAATACTGGGGTGGGTAGCCTTTCCCTTCTCCAGGGGATCTTCCCAACCCGGGGATCAAACTCAGAACTCCCACACTGCAGGCGGATTCTTTACCAGCTGAGCCACAAGGGAAGCCCAGGTTAGTTCCCTGACCAGGGGTCAAACCTGCGCCCACTGAGTGGAAGTGCAGAGTCTTAACCATGAGACCCACCAGGGAAATAACTTCATCTTTTTTATTTTGAAGAGAATTTTTAAAAGTTCTGACCCTTAATGACAACATTGGTATAGGACAGTAGAGTGGATAAAAGTGTTGTATCAATGTTGAATTTTCAACATTGCTTCACTCTTGGTAACTGCAGTATGAGTTTGTTAGAAAATACTCCTATTCATAGAAAACGTATGAAGGAATATTTAGTGGTAAAGGCCATGATGTCCATACTAGTTCTGTGTGTATCTATATCTACCTGTATCTGCATCTATGTTTATATTGAGAGGAAAAGACAACAAAAAGCAAGTGGGATAAATGTTAACTGGGTAAATTCTGGGTAAAGAGTATAGGAGTATTCTTTGCACTATTCTTGTTTTTGCAACTTTTCTGTAAGTTTGAAACAAAAAGTTAAAAACATTGCTGCATTGTATTAATAGCTCATGGATGGACCTACAGAGTGTCCTATTGAGTGAAGTAAATCAGACAGAGAAAGAGAAATATTGTGTGACATCCCTCATGTGCACAATCTGAAGAGAAATGATACAAATGAACTTACAAAACAGAGACTCACAGACTCCCGGAATGAACTTATGATTGCTGGGGAGGGAAGGGATACTTAGGGAGTCAGGGATGGACATGTGCACAAGGACCTCCTGTACGGCACATGGAATTCAGCTCAACATTACGTGGCAACCTGGATGGGAGCAGAGTTTGGGGGAGGATGGATCCATGTATATGTATGGCTGAGTCCCTTTGCTGTTAACCTNAATTACCCGCAGGGGTGCCCTTCCTAGAACACCTGTGACACCAGCCTGCACAACTGACACAAGACACTGAACAATTTGTCAGCGTAACAGAAACATAAATGGATATAAGGCAAACCAAGAAGAGATGCTTAAAGCGCTGCCAGTCGTGTGTATGTGTATGTGTGTGCACACGTTAACATTTAGCCCCCAAAGCTGAAGGTTTTAAAACAAATATGACCCTATTCAACCTATTTGAGCTTTTCATATTTTTAATTTGCGACCCCATGGACTATAAGGTCCATGGAATTCTCCAGGCCAGAATACTGGGGTGGGTAGCCTTTCCCTTCTCCAGGGGATCTTCCCAACCCGGGGATCAAACTCAGAACTCCCACACTGCAGGCGGATTCTTTACCAGCTGAGCCACAAGGGAAGCCCAGGTTAGTTCCCTGACCAGGGGTCAAACCTGCGCCCACTGAGTGGAAGTGCAGAGTCTTAACCATGAGACCCACCAGGGAAATAACTTCATCTTTTTTATTTTGAAGAGAATTTTTAAAAGTTCTGACCCTTAATGACAACATTGGTATAGGACAGTAGAGTGGATAAAAGTGTTGTATCAATGTTGAATTTTCAACATTGCTTCACTCTTGGTAACTGCAGTATGAGTTTGTTAGAAAATACTCCTATTCATAGAAAACGTATGAAGGAATATTTAGTGGTAAAGGCCATGATGTCCATACTAGTTCTGTGTGTATCTATATCTACCTGTATCTGCATCTATGTTTATATTGAGAGGAAAAGACAACAAAAAGCAAGTGGGATAAATGTTAACTGGGTAAATTCTGGGTAAAGAGTATAGGAGTATTCTTTGCACTATTCTTGTTTTTGCAACTTTTCTGTAAGTTTGAAACAAAAAGTTAAAAACATTGCTGCATTGTATTAATAGCTCATGGATGGACCTACAGAGTGTCCTATTGAGTGAAGTAAATCAGACAGAGAAAGAGAAATATTGTGTGACATCCCTCATGTGCACAATCTGAAGAGAAATGATACAAATGAACTTACAAAACAGAGACTCACAGACTCCCGGAATGAACTTATGATTGCTGGGGAGGGAAGGGATACTTAGGGAGTCAGGGATGGACATGTGCACAAGGACCTCCTGTACGGCACATGGAATTCAGCTCAACATTACGTGGCAACCTGGATGGGAGCAGAGTTTGGGGGAGGATGGATCCATGTATATGTATGGCTGAGTCCCTTTGCTGTTAACCTGAAACGATCACAACATTGTTAATCAGCTATACCCCAATACAAAATAAAAAATTCAAAAGGGAAAAAAAAGAGTTAAACAGAAGATTTTAAAATTTGCTTCCTTGTAAAGCAATTATATCCCAATTAAAAAAAATACCTGTAGTTTAAAAAAAAATTACTGCATTGTTAAAGCAACTATACCCCAAATTAAAAATGACAATAATACCTGAAGTTAAAAAAAGAAAATTGCTGACCTTGGGAAAGGTCTACACTCTAGAGAAAAAGGTGTGAAGAATACAGTGTCTTTCTTTGAAACACAGGGAGCAGAGGCTGGTAAGGCTGAATGAGCGCTCCCTTCAGACTGACTGTCATGGCCAGTTTTCTTTCCCAATTTCTGGGCCTTGACTCTGTTTCAAGTTCAGCTGGCCGTGTTCCGCGAGAGGCGGGTGGGTTGCCTTGCAGATGTGATGCTGGGAGGACAGTGACGCCTGTGCCTTGGAGGAGCCAGCCGACACGTGCTGGGGCAGATGCCCAGATGGTGTCAGGCCTGCAGCCACAGATGCGGCCCCCTCGGAACAGTGAGGCCTGCAGTTGGAGGGTGGTGGGGACAGTGGCGTCAGTGTGGCTGCAGACTCACCCACTGTGAGTGGGGACAGTTAGGGCTCTCTGTGGCCCACACATCTGCTGACTCCATTCACTGCGGCGACCTTTGAGCCCTCCAGCTATAGACCCTCTCACCCTCACCATGTCAGCTGTCATGAGCATCCCTCCACAAACATGTCCTGAGCATCTTACTGGGTGATATTGCTTCCTTGATGCTAGGGATCATATGATGTGATTACATGTAGCATTTATAAAAATCCTTGTGCTGACTCCATGAGCATCTTACAATATCCCCCCGCCCCCGCCCTATTTTCCCAGTTTGCGCTACAGGTAAAGAACCCACCTGCCAATGCAGGTGATGTAAGACCCTCAGGTTGAGTCCCTGGGTCAGGAAGATCCTTTGGAGAAGGAAATGGTAACACACTCCAGTATTCATGCCTGGAGAATTCCATGGACAGAGGAGCCGGGTGGGCTACAGACCATGGGGTCACACAGAGTTGGACATGACTGAAGCGACTTAGCACATTTGCACCCCTATTTTTCAGAAGTGGAGACTGAGACACAGAGGTTAAGTAGTTTCTGGGGTAACACAGAAAAAAGTGGGGTAGAGATTTCTCCAATGAACCTGTAGCCTCACAGGTAAGAGGATCCACGAAGAACAATAATACAGTAGGTCTCCTACATACGAATGAGCAATGTCCCAAGAGCACCTTCATAAGTCCGGTTTGTTTGTGAGTCCAACAAAGTTAGCCGTGGTACCTAACTAACACAATTGGTTAAATGGTACCATACTGTAATAGGTTTATAATACTCTTCACACAAATAATACATAAAAATAAGCAAACACACAAAACAAAGGAAATATTTGTAATCTTACCTACACTACCTTGAGAAGTACAGTAGTGCAGAACAACAGCTGGCACACTGGGCTGGCATCGAGTGAACAGGCAAGAAGAGGCACTGACTGGGGGAGGGAGAGGAGGTGGGAGGTGGGGGAGCAGAAGGGTCGTCAGCAGTAGGAGATGGAGAGCAAGCTGCTCTTTCCCTCAGGCCTAACGTTGATGGCACAGGTTCTGGTTCCTTGCTGAACCAGATGCATGTTCGAATCTTTGAAAGTTCACCACTTAAAGGGTCATTTGTAAGGGACTTACTGTATCAGGCTGAAGGAAAGGGGTGCTGATGACCGACCCTAACTCTTGGCTGGGAGATGAAAAGGAGAGGAATCACGTTTGATTCTGGGGTTGGCCTGGGAAGCTTCATCAGGGAGGTGGCCTTTGAATGGCGCCTAAGAGAATGCTGAAAAATTACACGAGGAAAAGGAATTTTTATAAGAGGGGAATTCAAGGCAGTGGTATGGAGAGCTCTGTTGATGGAAAAACTCCATGGGTGTTGAGATGATAACAGCTGGCAGTGACTGAGCCCTACCTAAGTGCTGAGTGCTGCGGGATGCACTTTAGATCCATCAGCGCACTTAAAGCAACAGCCTCCAGAGTGAGTCCTAGACCACCCTCATTTCACAGATGAGAAAGGGAGGCATGGCGGCGTCATGCTGGTTACACACATCTGGTGTGGCAGCGAACCTGCAAGCCTAAAAAGTGCTTCCTGATAATGGCGAAATGATCAATCATGATACTGATGAGGAGGAGAGGAGAGCGAGGAGGAGGAGGGGCGATGGAGAAGAAGGAGAAGTAATAGTAGTAGCAGTAGTAACTGTAGGGATAGCAGCAGTAGGAACAGTACTACAGTAGGAATGACAGGGGCAGTAGTGATAGTATTAGTAATAGCAGTAATAGTAGCACTGATAGGAATAGTGGTGATTGGTGGTGGGGGGTTGGGGGTTAAGTCCCGAAGTGCTTAAGAAGCTGCCCTGGGAGTTCGGCTTCCATCCTCTCTGCCTTTAGCCTTGGTCAAGCTGGTGATCACTCCCTGTTTGGGGACATAAGGACTTCTTTTTAAAGAGTCACAGGCTCGAAGGATAATAGATGCTCTGGAGACAAGATCATCTCCCTTCCCAAGTCATTTCTTTATTCTTGTCTCAGCTCTGATTCTGGTATTTGATGGTTTTCCAAATCCTGCAAAAAAATAAATAAATAAATAAAAATTTAAAAAAAAAACACACCAAAACAAAACTATCTAAAGCAACTTACTCCTGCTATGCAGTTGGTAGGTGACTTCGCAGAGAGTCGTGGCAGGCGGGCACCACAGGCAGGATAGAGAGGATGATGGGAGCCCAGGCATCCTGGGCAGGGAAGGGCTCATTCACAGTAGCCAGGTCAGCCCTCTGGAGACTGTCTGGCAGCAGAGGACATGCTAGTGAGGATAGGAAACCCATCCCAGGGGGAGCCAGTTCCCCTGGGTGCACCCCAGCTGCGCCCAAGCCTGGGGCACCTGCGCCAAACCTGAAAAAGATACAGGAAAATTGTGTGTGTGTGTGTGTGTGTGTATTATGTGTATATACTAAATAAATGAAAAGCGGACTGTTCACTATGGGGCAGGGGAGGAGGAGAGGGGAAGACCAGTGGCTTCTGCCTCTAAGGGGACATTTGCCTAAACGCCACGTAGGTATGGTAAAGATATAATCATTCCTTTCCCAAGATAGGAAACCAGAATCACTGTTAGTGAAAAGATCTAAGATCAACGGGTGATCAGAAGCCAAACTGACAATGTTAAAGGCACAGATGGCTTTTCCTTCTAGGATCCTCCTCCTCAACACAAAACCCTTTAAAAATCATAAGTTTCCAGGTCTTCTTTGCCTAAACCTACATGAGGAATCTTCACGGTTTCATTACACTGGCCATGGATGTAGGGATTTGGGAGGTTTGTGAAAATATGTAAGGCTCCTGGCTTTCAGAGAGAAACAGATTTACATTTCTTCCCACCTCAGTGGGAAACCTTAAATCAAAGGCGACCAACAGATCAGCACATGCTTGTCTGTCAGCATACTTGTCCCCGTTTGGAATTATCCATTTATTTGTGTGTGATCAATGCTAGTCTCCTCATTTGGCTGTAAACTCCTCGAGAACATTTATCTTGATTATCCTTGAATCTCAAGGCCCAGGCAGTGCCTGGCGCACAGGGCACTCTCTACATATTTGTGTCAAGAAGGAAGAACAGGAAGGAAGGAAGAGAGGCAGGAAGGGAGGGGGAGAAAAAAAAAAAAAAGGAAGGAAAAGAAGTAGCTCGTGAGAAGCAAGTGGAAAGATTCTTTACAACTATCCGGTCCAGCAATGATAGGGCTGCTTATAATTGTTGTTCAGTCAGTCACAAAGTCGTGTCCGACTCTCTGTGACCCCATGGACTGCAAGCACGCCAGGCTCCCCTGTCCTTCACTGCCTCCCGGAGTTTGCTCAAACTGGTGTCCCTTGATTCGATGATGCCATCTAGTACTTATCTCATAACCCAAATAGGCTTTTAAAAAATTATTATTTTAGCTTTTCAGCTTTTTAATTTTTTTTAAGTTTTTTCAATTTTATGTTGCAGTATAGCCAATTAACAATGTGACAATTCCAGGTGGACAGCAAAGGGATTCAGTCACATATCTGTGTGTACCCACTCTCGACCCTATACTCCCCTCTTATCCAGGCTGCCTCGTAACACTGAGCAGAGATCCCTGTACCACATGGCACAGTAGGTGATAGGTTTAAAGTGAAGTCAAAGTTGCTCAGGCATGTCTGACTCTTTGTGACGCCATGGGCTGTAACTTGCCAGGCTCTGCTACCCATCGGAATTATTCAGGCAAGAATCCTGGAGTGGGTTGCCGTTCCCTCCTCCAGAGGATCCTCTGGAGGACCTCCTCCTCCCCTTCCTCCACGGATCGAACCCACATCTCTTACGTCTCCTGCGTTTCAGGTTCTTTACCTCTAGCCTCACCTGGGAAGCCCTAATATAAAATTCTAATTATAAATGAATTTTAGAGAATTAACTTAATTAGAACACCTTTTCACCCAGTTCCACCTCTAATCACCATTCACATATACAGCATTTGTTTATAAATATATATGTACATATATATTTGATTTATTGTTTCATGTGTACAGCAAAATGGTTCACTTACATATATATTTATACTTTTTCAAACTCCTTTCCATTATAGGTTATTATAAGATATTGACTATAGTTCCCTGTGCTCATAGTACCTCCTTCTTATTTATCTATTTTATGTATAGTAGTGTGTATCTGTTCATCCCAAATTCCTAATTTATCCCTCCCCTGCCTTTCCCCTTGGGTCACCATAAATTTATTTCCTGTGAGTCTATTTCTGGTTTGTAAACATGTTGATTTGTATAATTTTTTTTTAAGATTCCACATTTAAGTGATATCATATGATGTTTGTCTTTCTCTTTCTGACTTACTTCAGTTACGGTATGGCCATCTCTGGGTCTGTCCGTGTTGCTGTAAATGGCATTTCTTTCTTTTGTATGACTGAGCAGTACTCCACTGTATATCCATACCATATCCTCTTTATCCATTCATCTGTTGGTGGGCCTTTAGGTTGCTTCCATGTCTTATCTATGGTAAATAGTAAACATTTTCATTATGTATTTGTTACTATAGCTGAGAACAAACTCTATTATTCATCTAATATTTTGTCCAAATTGACTTCCTTTTAAGCATGCATATCAACGTTAGCTTCTTCCTTGCCTTGGTATCGGTAAATTCTAAGGTTTGGTATACTAAGATCTTATAATTCAATTAAAATAAATATAGAATGATGAAAACAAAAGAGACTTATCTGTGTGCCTCCCAAGGTCCTTGCTGGTACCTCACATTTGAGAAAGCCCTGCTGTACATTATTTTGTCCGGCACTACAGTTTCATAGTTTCTTTACGTAAGCCTTTCCCTAAATGATTTCCACCATTAGGATCATGCTCAGAAAGCCCTTTTCCAACTTAAAAATCATAGAAACAGTGATTTCCTTTCAGTTTGTTCATGATTTCATTTTTCAAACTTAATTCCTCAACCCACCTCAAATTTATTCCATTTGTATGCAATGAGGTTAAAAAGAAAATCAACCCAATGTAGTGCTTCTAGACGGCCAGCTATATCTCACCATCAGTTTTGGAGTATCTTTTCCCCCACTCATTTTCATTTCTACCCTTGTCATATAGTGAATACTTTGACAGTTTATGTTTGTTTCTAAATGTTTGTTTCTACAATGTCCATTGTAATGATCTAGCTCTCATCTGATGCTGATGTATGCGGTTTTAATTTTTTACAGCTGCATAACATAGTTACACACGAGAGTGCACATGCTGCTCTTTTTATCTCAGAGTTTTCCTGGTCAGTTATGTGAGCATCGCCCTGTGCCTTGGCAAGCATCACTCCTCACACTTCATTCACATCCCCCCAGGGAGACAGGTGCTGTAAACCACTTCAATTTAACAGATAAGGGAACAGCCCAGGAAGAGGAGACATAACTAGCAGGACTGGAAGCTCTCAAACCCAAGCAGTCCAGCCCCAGAGACCATGACCTTGACCTTGACAAGGTAAAATTAAACCTGAGACGCAAACTCTCTTCAAGAAGGAATCTGTCCTCCTCGTATTTGTTATTACCAACTTGTTGGCATTTGCTTTATCTGGTTGTTTAATGCTTTTGTATGGGCTTCCCTGGTAGCTCAACTGGTAAAGAATCTGCCTGCAATGCAGGAGACCCCAGTTTGATTCCTAGGTTGGGAAGATACCCTAGAGAAGGGCTAGGCTACCCACTATAGTATTCTTGGACTTCCCTGGTGGCTCGGATGGTAAAGAACCTGCCTGCAATGTGGGAGACCTGCATTCCATCCCTGGGATGAGAAGATCCCTTGGAGGAGGGCATGGCAACCCACACCAGTATTCTCCCCTGAAGAATCCTCATGGACAGAAAAGCCTGGGAAGCTACAGTCCATGGGGTTGCAAAGAGTTGGATGCAACTAAGCACACAATGATTTTGTATGCTATATTGTGTTTTGCTTTTTACTTTTTATTTATAAGGCTTTCAGCTAGAGACCACATTTCTTTTTTTACCCCTGAGATTTACTTTATGACCTCTGTTTTAATTCTTTGGTTAGGTTTACTAGTGATAGTGCTTATTCCAAAGCATTCTTTCACTTTCGTTGTATTTCTTTGGTTGTCAGGGTCAGTGAATCTTCCTGATATGTCTGCCTACACATTTTACTGATGGAAGAATCTTAATAAAATTGCAGATTTGTTTTATTTTTTAAAACATATTTATTTGGCTGCTTCAGGTCTTAGTTATGGCATGCCCACAGCTTGTGGGATCTTAGTTCCTTAACTAATATCTTAGCCAAACCTGCATCCCCTTCATTGCAAAGCAGATTCTTAACCACTGGACCATTGTCCCCAAGATTTATAATATTAACATGACAAAACTGATTCTACTATTAGCTAAAATTTCAATAGCCTCAACATAATTTTTATTGTTTGAACTCAAATGCATGGGAAAAAATGCTTTCATCATGAGGATAAACTAGATAATAGTTCAGAGTTCTTTGTGAGAATATCATTGCTGTATTTATTTTTTTTTAAGTTTTTTTTAAAACAATTTTTAAAGTTTTATTGAATTTGTTAAATATTGCTTCTGTTTTTCGTCTTGATATTTTGGCCCTGACATATGTGGGATCTTAGCTCCCCAACCAGGGGTTGAACCTGCAACCCCTGCATTGGAAGGTGAAGTCTCTACCATCGGACCACTAGCTGCATTTTATTAATAGCATCCAGACTTTGAGGGTGATGTTTAATATACACAGAAAAGTTCTCTAGGTTATAGAAGTATTCTTTACTTTTAAAGAAAAGTTACAAGATCAGAGACAATGTGCTCATAGAAAGTCTTGAAAAAGACTAAAAAAGCTTTACTACTTTTTTCCCATTCTGTATTCTATCGCTTTATAAGAGGTCTGACAAGAAAACGAGGAAACCCTCACCTACTAGACTATGCCTACATCCCACTGGCAAGAAGGACTATCTCACATTTGTTACCTACCTACATAAGGACTAATATTTCTATTTTACAAATGAGAAAACTGATGCTCAGAGACTAGGTGACTACTTGAATGTTAACAGACCAAAAGGAATAAAAACCTCAAAATTTTACCACTGATTAAATTCACCTATCTGCCCAGCCAGCCCATGAACCCTCAGTAGGTGTCTCCTGGTTCAGTGGTCCTCATGTCTGTGAGCATCCCTTGTGAGGTGGCCCACCCTGATCACCTGCTGCTTAAGCAAATTATTATCCTTTGCCAGTATGCCTTCCAGTAGCTTCTATCCTTGCTCTGCCCCACAGAGTTCCATGGAACTCACCTCCCATTGAGTAGTTCTTTAAATATCCTAAAACCACCCATTCCCGGCCTTGTCTCTTCCCACTTTTGATTTTTTAAACCTCTATTTACTGAGCACTTAATACTGTTGTTGTTGTTCAGTTGGTAAGTCATGTCTGAATATTTTTAGCCGCATGGACACAGCACACCAGGCTTTCCTGTCCTTCACTATCTCCTACAGTTTGCTGAAACTCATGTCCATTGAGTCAGTGGTGCTATCCAACCTCTGACTCATCCTCTGTTGCCCCTTTCTTCACCTACCCTCAATCTTTCCCAGCACTAGGGTTCTTTATCAATGAGTTGGCGCTTCACATCAGGTGACCAAAGTATTGGAGCTTCAGCTTCAGCATCAGTCCTTCCAATGAATATTCAGGATTGACTTCCTTTAGGATTGACTTATGACTGTGAGGCACTTTATCTTTTGTTTTATTATTATTATTTAGATTTTTTGATGTGGACCATTTTTAAAGTCTTTATTGAATTTGTTACAATACTGTTTCTGTTTTATATTTGCTTTTTGGCCGCGAGGCACTTGGGTCTTAGATCCCTGACCAGGGATTGAACCTGTGCCTGCTGCATTGGAAGCACAGAGTCTTAACCACGGGACCACCAGTGAAGTCCCTATTTTATTACTTTAATCTGTTTGTCACTCTCAACTCTGAGGAATAAATATTGCTAGCCCCAAGCTCCTCTTGTCCAAAGAGTCATAATTCCCTCCATTATTTCTCTTACATCATGATTTTGAGACTTTCCACTATGCTGGTTGTCTTTTCCTGGAGTGGGTTGCCATGCCCTCCTCCAGAGGATCTTTTGGACCCAGGATTCAAACCCGCATCTCTCATGTCTCCTGCAATGGCAGGAGGGTTCTTTACCACAGCACCATCTGGGAAGCCCATTAAGACTTTTAGCACTATTTAATTTTTAAACTAAGCATGCATTACCTTAAAAAACAAATTGAATAAAGATATATGCCTAGTCTGAAACATACAGAAAAGCAAAATGAAAATAAAATTGTGACCCACCACTTAAAGAATATTCACTGTCAAACTTTGATGTCTCTTCTAGCCTATTCATTTGCTTTCTCTAAAGCTTATTGAGTGTTTAGTAGCACACACGCACACATACCTTATCTCCCTATTTGCATTTGTTCAACATAAGAACATTTCCCATATTATTAAAATATTCTTAAAATATATGTGTGAGTTCCACATGTTATGTGTTACATACACGTTAATGGTATAAAAGCCACAGAACATCAGAAAAACAAAATGCTGTCAAATTCCCTCACACACGTGATTGTTACAGAAGCAAGGCCGGAAAAATTTCCAACTTCCAGCTGAGGAACTGTGTCTCAGAAATGAGAAGCAATTTAGGGGTGATTTAGATCACAGGCTCAGGTACCACTTACTAGCTTCCAGACCCTAGGTGCAATAATGTATCTAAGATTAGAAGGTTACATCATTTTAGGGGCACTCCTTAAGAAAAGGAATTTAAAAAAAAAAAAACTTTGCTCTTGAAAATTTTGCTAAGATCTGTGATCCTGTAAATAAGTTGCTAAGACCCTTCCCAGACTGTGGGCAAGAATCCCTTAGAAAAAACAGAGTAGCCCTCATAGTCAGCAAAAGAGTCTGAAATACAGTACTTGGTTGCAATTTCAAAAATAACAGAATGATCTCTGTTCATTTCCAAGGCAAACCACTCAATATCACGGTAATCCAAGTCTATGCCCGAACCAGTAATGCTGAAGAAGTGGAAAGTTGAACAATTCGGTGAAGACCTACAAGACCTTCTAGATCTAACACCCAGAAAGATGTCCTTTTCATTATAGGGGACTGGAATGTAAAAGTAGGAAGTCAAGAAATACCTGGAGTAATGGGCAAATTTGGCCTTGGGGTTCAAAATGAAGCAGGGCAAAGGCTAATAAGAGTTTTGCCAAGAGAATGCACTGGTCATAGCAAACACCCTCTTCCAACAACACAAGAGAAGGTTCTGTACATGGACATCACCAGATGGCCAACACCGAAATCAGATTGATTATGTTCTTTGCAATCAAAGATGGAGAAGCTCTATACAGACAGAAAAAACAAGATGGGGAGCTGACTGTGGCTCAGATCATGAGCTCCTTATTGCCAAATTCAGACTTAAATTGAAGAAGTAGGGAAAACCACTAGACCATTCAGGTATGACCTAAATTAAATCCATTATGATTACACAGTGGAAGTGAGAAATAGATTTAAGGGACTAGGTCTGATGGACAGAGTGCCTGATGAACTATGGACAGAGGTTTGTGACACTGTATAGAAGACAGGTATCAAGGCCATCCCCAAGAAAAAGAAATGCAAAAAAACAAAATGGCTGTCTGAGGAGGTCTTACAAATAGCTGTGAAAAGAAGAGAAGTGAAAAGCAAAGGAGAAAAGAAAAGATATACTCATTTGAATGCAGAGTTCCAAAGAATAACGAGGAGAGATAAGAAAGCTTCCTCAGTGATCAGTGCAAAGAAATACAGGAAAACAATAGAATGGGAAAGACTAGAGATCTTTTCAAGAAAATTAGAGATACCAAGGGAACCTTTCATGCAAAGATGGGCTTGGTAAAGGACAGAAATGGTATGGACCTAACAGAAGCAGAAGATATTAAGAGATGGCAAGAATACACAGAAAGAAAGAAACTTAAGTCACTCAGTCGTGTCCAACTCTTTGTGACCCAGTGGACTGTAGCCCACCAGGCTCCTTCATCCATGGAATTTTCTAGGCAAGCACATTGGAGTGGGTTGCCATTTCCTTCTCCAGGGGATCTTCCAACCTAGGGATCAAACCCAGGTCTCCCACGTTGTGGGCAGATGCTTTACTATCTGAGTCATTAGGGGATCCCTGGTGAATACACAGAAGAACTATACAAAAAAGATCTTCATGACCCAGATGATGACGATGGTGTGATCACTCACCTAGAGCCAGACATCATGGAATGGGAAGTCAAGCGGGCCTTAGGAAGCATCACTAGGAACAAAGCTAGTGGAGGTGATGGAATTCCAGTTGAGCTATTTCAAATCCTGAAAGATGATGCTGTGAAAGTGCTGCACTCAATATGCCAGCACATTTGGAAAACTCAGCAGTGGCCTTGGGACTGGAAAAGTTCAGTTTTCATTCCAGTCCCAAAGAAAGGCAATGCCTAAGACTGCTCAAATTACTACACAGTTGTACTCATCTCACATGCTAGAAAAGTAATACTCAAAATTCTCCAAGCCAGGCTTCAGCAATATGTGAACTATGAGCTTCCAGATGTTCAAGCTGGTTTTAGAAAAGGCAGAGGAACTAGAGATCAAATTGCCAACATCTGTTGGATCATCAAAAAAACAAGAGAGTTCTAGAAAAACATCTATTTCTGCTTTATTGACTATGCCAAAGCCTTTGACTGTGTGAATCATGACAAACTGTGGAAAATTCTTCAAGAGATGGGAATACCAGACCACCTGACCTGCCTCTTGAGAAACCTGTATGCGGGTCAGGAAGCAACAGTTAGAACNTAATGCTCAAAATTCTCCAAGCCAGGCTTCAGCAATACGTGAACTGCGAACTTCCAGATGTTCAAGCTGGTTTTAGAAAAGACAGACGAACCAGAGATCAAATTGCCAACATCCGCTGAATCATGGAAAAAGCAAGAGAGTTCCAGAAAAACATCTATTTCTGCTTTATTGACTATGCCAAAGCCTTTGACTGTGTGGATCACAATAAACTGGAAAATTCTGAGAGGTGGGAATACCAGACCACCTGACCTGCCTCTTGAGAAACTAATGCAGAGCCTCCATAAAAAATTTTTGAAAATTGAGAAATTGAGTGTTCACAAAAGGGATGATATACAGGACAATTGATAGAGTTTAAAAAAAAAATTACACTGGACAAAGTTAAACAGGTGATAGCAGATTAGAAGGAAGAGCGCTCATCTCCTCCTGCAAGAGCACCAAAATTGCAACTAGCTGTTGAATAACCATCAATAGGAAGATTCTGGAACCCACCAAAAAAAGATACCCCACATCCAAAGACAAAGAAGAAGCCACAGTGAGATTGTAGGAGGGGCACAAGCATGATAAAATCAAGTTTCATACCCATTGGTGGGTGACCACAGACTGGAAAACAATAATAGCAAAGAAATTTGCCCACTGTTGTAAAGGTTCTAAACACCATGTCAGGCTTCCCACCTGGGGATTTGACAAAGGAACTGGGAATCCTTGGAAATCTGACCTTGAAAGCCACTGGGATTTGATTACAAGACTTCCACAGGACTGGGGAAAACAGAGACTCCAGTCTTGGAGGGCACAAACAAAATCTTGAGTACATCAAGGCCCAGAAGAAAAGAGCAGAGACCCCACAGGAGACTGAACCAAAACTACCTACTAGTGTTGGAGGGATCTTCAGGGTCTCATCTCAGGGATGGGGCACTGGCAGCAGCAATCCAGGAAGGTCTGTCTTAGCATGATCCCCCTTGGAGGTTGCCATTAACCCTACTATTGAGATCATAGACCCCAGGGCTTGGGCACGTCAGGCCAAACAACTACCAGGGAGAGAGTGCAACCCCATCCGTCAGCAGATAATTGGATTAAAGCTTTACTGAATGAAGCTTTGCCCACCAGAGCAAGACCCAGTTTTTCTCACTGCCAGTCCCTCCCAACAGGAAGCTTACACAAGCCTTTTAGCCTCCTGCATCAGAGGGTGGACAAAAGAAGCAAGAAGAACCACAGTCCCACAGCAGCTAAAAAAAAAAAAAAAACAAACCACATTACAGAAAGTTAATCAGGATGAAAAAGCAGAAAGTTATGTCACAGATGAAGATAAAACCCCAGAAAAAAGACTAAATGAACTGTAGATAAGTCAGTCAGTTCAGTTAGTTCAGTCACTCAGTTGTGTCTGACTCTTTGCAATCCCATGGACTGCAGCACGCCAGGCTTCCCTGTCCACCACCAACTCCAGGAGCTTGCTCAAACTTATGTCCATCCAGCCAGTGATGCAATCCAACCATCTCATCCTGTATCATCCCCTTCTCTTTCTGCCTTAAGTCTTTCCCAGCATCAAGGTCTTTTCCAATGAGTCAGTTCTTTGCATCATGTGGCCAAATATTGGAGCTTCAGCTTCAGCGTCATTCCTTCCAATGAATATTCAGGCCTGATTTCCTTTAGGATCGACTGGTTGGATCTCCTGGCAGTCCAAGGGACTCTCAAGAGTTGTCTCCAACACCACAGTTCAAAAGTATCAATTCTTCAGTGCTCAGCTTTCTTTATAGTCCAACTCTCACATCCATACAAGAGTACTGGAAAAATCAGTAGGTTTTTTTTTTTTTTTTTGGAAATAGGTAACCTTGCAGAAAAAGAATTCAGAATAATGATAGTGAAGATGATTCAGGATCTTAGGAAAACAATAGAGAAGTTGAAAGAACTGTTTGCCAAAGACTTAGAAAAACTAAAGAACAAACAAACAGAGATGAATAATACACTAGAAAGAATCAATAGCAGAATAACAGGAGGACAGATTGGAGGAAATCACTGCTACAGAACAGAATATAGAAGAAAGAATGAAAAGAAATGAAGATAGTGTAAACAGACCTCTGGGACAACATTAAACACACCAACATTTGCATTATAGGGGTCTCAGAAGAAGAAAGAGAGAAAAGACCTGAAAAAGTATTTGAAGAAATAATAGCTGAAAACTTCCCTAACATGGGAAAGGAAATAGTCAGCCAAATTCAGGAAGCACAGAGAGTCCTAGACAGGATAAACACAAGGAGGAACACACTAAAACATATAGCAATCAAACAGACAAAAATTAAAGATTAAAGACACAGATAGAATATTAAAAGTGACAAGAGGAAAACAACAAATAACATATAAGGAAACTCCTATCAGATTATCAACTGATTTCTCAACAGTAACTCTACAAGCCAGAGAGGAATGGCATGATGTATTTAAAGTGATGAAGAGGAAGAACCTATAACCAAGAATACTCTACTCAGCAAGACTTGCCTTCAGATGTGATGGAGAAATCAAAAGCTTTACAGACAAGCAAAAGTTAAGAGAATTCAACACAACCAAACCAGCTTTACAACAAATGCTAAAGGAAATTCAGGAAACACAAGAGAAGGGAAAGATCTAAAGAAAATAAACCCCCAAAATTGTCCATAGGATCATACATATTGATAATTACTTTACATCTAAATATATTAAATGCATCAAGCAAAAGACATAGAATAGACTAGCTGAGTAGATGAAAACATGTGCACGTATGCACTCTCATTTACCACATCACTCTGTTTGATTCCCCCTGTCCCCAATTGTGTGTAATTATTTTTTATTTTTAAGTTAATTATGTTCCCATTGTGGCTTGCAGTTGTAATTAACTTATTTTTCATCTGGCAATATATTGACTGGGAAAACTGATAAACATCTTTTACTCACTTAATACCATTGTATCATGATTGGTCAACAGAAAAATAATAGAACTCTATATTGCCAAAACTATAATTAATAGAAAAATCTGTAATCACTTTTTAAAATCCAGATGCATATCAGAATTATCTTGGAATTTTTTGAAAAATACAAATGCCCAGGTATTGCATTTTTTTCTCTAGAGCTCCAGATGTATTCCTAATGAGCAGCCATGTTTAAAAACAACTGGATGATATGATGATCTTTTACTTTTATCTAGTTTGTTTCAGTTTTTCTATTTCATAATTTTTTTAATGAGGTTCTTTCTCAGGCCTTTATCAGATGTGGTAGAAAAGCTTTTGTATATATATAATGTGTACAATATATATATTTTAGAAAGATTATAAATTTTTGCTTAAGAAATTTTGACATTTGATTCCAATTGTTTGATTTAGTATGAATGCTAAATTTCTAGTTTAAAAAAAAGATATGCAATGAGCAACAAATTTTACTGTATAGCACAGGGAACTATAGTCAATATCTTGTAATGGAAAATAATTCAGAAAAATTATATGTGTATGTGTAAAACTGAATCACCTTTCTGTGTACTTGAAATATTGTAAGTCAACTATATTTCAATAATATTATTAAGGAGGAAAAAAGAACAACAAAAAGTTAAACAGTGAAGAAGACTTTACTCAATGCTACTGCAGCTGGAGGGAGAGGCCAAAATTAAGTCTGAACTCAGCTTCATGGCAACAGTGAGGTAGGGCTTTTTAAGGGCTGGAGTGAGCTAGTAGAAAAGAACTGGAGGACATTATGGGGAAGTCACAAGCCATCTGTGTTTGCTAATAGGCTTTATCCAAAGGAAAAATAAAATTTTCATATTTAAGGCAAGAGATAGTTGTGGAACCTGGAGCAAGGAAATGTGAGTTGGTGCCTACCCTCCTTCAGTAGCTGGAAAATAGGGGCAAAGCAATCTCCTTTGCTGATTACATTTCAAAAGGAGGATTCCCAGGTTCTTGAGAAAGACTTTCCTGGGTTGTAAAGCTAACAGGGTATTAAAAAGATTTACATATCAAAAGGGCAGAGAGAAAAAATTTTTACAAGTCTTCCAAAGTAAAAGGAGCCCAGGGGCCTCAACTCAAAAAAAAAAACAAAAAAACNCCCGAGTGCCCGGTCTGCCACACCGCGGTCACTCAGGCCATCCGCATCTTTTCCTGAAGGCAGCGCGCGCTTGCGCGCACCATAGGGCGAAGGAGGACCAGGCCCCCCACCCCGCCCTTTCCTTCTGTCCTCACTCCCTGGCAACGCCTCTCTGCCTAACTCGAGGTGTCCCACCTTCTCCTCCCCGCCCTCCTGCTCACACTCTGAGATCCGAAGAGGAACTTGGAAAGCTGTAGTATCCGCTCATTTTTTTTTTTAATTTTAATTTTTAAACAAAGGAACTTGCCAGGATATCAGCATCCGAGTACTGTAGCCTGGGAAACCTCCGAACCACCTGAAATGCATGCTCTATAAATAATAGGAACGGCAACATTCTAGTAATGATAGTTTTTACACTGTACTTAATAGGAAGCTTCCAAAAGAAGAAAACCCCACAAGTTTTCCATTTTCTTAAAAGTAAGGAAAAAATGAACAATAATTATTATGATGAAGAGGATAATAATAGTGCTATGGGATGTGTGTGGACTGTTTCTGTGTGTTCCCCTTTGTGGCTGGGTTCCTACCATTCTTACTATAGAACACAGTGGATCCTTTTTGAATGTTCATAGAAGGGCCAGGAGTTCCTGTAATACCAGGATACTGCAGCTTTATTAAAGTTAAAGAAACTGTAACATATCTCTTATATATTAAAAAAAAAAACGTTTAAAAGTTTTAAAGAGAAATTGCATTAATACAGATTGAAGTATTTTATTCTTTTTTGACTTGAAAAATTATATTTCATATTGCAAAGATGTTTACAAGTATTTTAATTTAAGTTCAGTGAACTTTTTTGTAGCTGGGTTAAATCTTTTTATTTTAGTATGGCCTTATGGCAAAGAACACTGTATTATTTTTTAATAATCACACAATTGTGACGGAATTACAAACCATAAAATGTGTAATGTTTTGAACAGTATTCTGTTGGGATGGAGATTTTATAGGTTCAGACAAATCTTCTAGAACTGCTTCACCCAGCATATTTTCTATTCAGTGATATAAAGCATATTTTATTCTATATTATTACAAAAAACGGAAATGTATAAACATGTCAAAAGGAACTGTTGATGCTTTCTAACATTTGTATAAATAGAATTCAGTGCAAGTTACAAAAATTCTGTTGCACCACTATAGTTTTAGTATTTCTATTTTAATACATTTGTTTACCACTTGTTTATGTATATGTAGGTGACGTTACTTGAGCTTAAATGTACTTTACTGAGCAAAGTTTAAAAAAACAAAGTATATTTTATTTTATGATAAAGGGCCTTTAACCTCATGGTCAAATACTAATATTATATTTGCTGAGACAAGATTTGAAATTGTATCAAGAGTTTTATTTTTCTGACATTTAAAGTTCTACATAATAAAGGTAAAACTTAAGTAATGGTGCTACTTCATTTTTTAAGTATTTCTATATAAATAAAATATTGAAGAAAATCTATCTTGTGTGGTGAGTTGATTTTTTTTTTTTTAAGCTTCTCAGCATCTCCCTTTGTAAGGAATCATTCTTAAGTGATGAACTGAAACAACTTCCAGGTGTGTTATATCCGTATTTTATCAATAGAATGGACTTTAGAAAGGCTAAGTTTGTACCTAGTTAGATGGTTAGGCTGTGGGTAACGGTATTTTTTTTTTTTAATTGCAAGTTATCTACTGAATCAGAGCTGACTTCATTAGATATTGTGGGCACAGTGCCAAGGATCTGAGAAACTTTTAAGGGTCCAGGAAAATGTTTAATTTCTCTTTGAAGGAAAAAAAAACAAAATGAAAACATTGAAAAGTATCTTCAGGCCCTCGAAAATCTATTCAATTTTGCCTGAAACATTAAAAAAATAGGTATCAAAGTATTGAAAGTTGTATCGAAAATTTTAATATTATTATAGAGGAAGGAATCAAAGTTCCTAGAGCCCAGGAAAGTCATAATTGCACCCAGCAAGACCCCCTAAAAGTACAGGGGACCTGAGGGCTGTGCGGGCTGTGGTGGGTTTCCACTGAAGGTCACTTCTTGAGGGAAACTGGGAGATGACAGTTTCTGCTTGCAGGGAACCTTGGCTGGGTTGGAGTGCTGGTCTTAATAGGCTTCTGCTTGTCGGGCAAGCTAATTGGTGTTGACAGGCTGCGGGTGTTAACTGTGTGTTGTTGTTTGGGAGAAGTTTTTGTTTGTTTTTGGCAGGCTACACCTGCTCCCTGGCTGTGGGGTTTTGTCAAGGGCTGGAGCCAACGTGCTTTCACTTGACCCGCAACTCTGCCTTCTAGAGAGTACTTAGGAATGACCAGCCCACGCTGCTGAACTGCCAGCCGACTTCCAGGCTGAGCCGCTCCTGGAGAACCGTGTCTGCCTGGAATGTGGCAGGCTTTTATTTTAATCTTTGCTGATGGGTAACATTTAGCAGGTGAGTCCAAAGAGCCGACTATAACCTCTGTTGACGGTTCCTCTTTTCCCCTTCGTATTCATCTGCATTTGTCCGGAAGTGTAGTGGCTGCCTACACCATAGCTCCTGATTTGTTTGGTTTGAATGATTCTGTACAAAGGCAGGAGGCAGCCTTCGGGGTGGGAGGAGAAGAAGGAGAGGCCCTGCTTGGGAATTCTCTGGCATCATCTTCAGCTCTGGAAAGTTCCCAGGCAGTGTTTACCCCCGTTTTTCACTCCCTCAAGGACTGGAGGTTAGCTGAGGCCTGGCAAGGAGCAACATGACGATCCAATTCTCCCTTTCTTTCAGCTGTTCCGAAGTGCCTAGAATGGAACCAAGAGTCTTTTTTGCACTTACATCTTTAATAAAGCAGCTTTGCTTTGCTGTTTTAGCAGAATGATCAGAAGGTGAGGAAACATCAAAGCCTCCATTGGTTGAATTTCTCATGGGCTCTTGCTCACTGAGATTGTGTGTGGTCCATAAAAATGAAAAAAAAAATCAGATTTTGAAAAGCTTTAGCAAACGAGAAAGAAAAGAAAAAAAATATCAGATTTGGAGGCTACTGACATGCCCTTGGATGGCTTGTATTTCTTTGAGGGGAGGGGTCCCCTTGGCTGACATAAAGTTTGGGGATGTATTAGTAAAACTAGGATTCTTGAGAAGAGAGGGAGCTTTCCATCATTGGTTTCCTCTGCAGGGCAGGCCTTTGTCACGAGCAGAGGATGTGGACACATGAATCCCAACCCTGGGATTGAACCCAGGTCCCCTGCACTGCTGGAGAAGGCAATGGCACCCCATTCCAGTGCTCTTGCCTGGAGAATCCCATGGACAGAGGAGCCTGGTAGGCTGCAGTCCATGGCATCGCTGAGAGTTGGACATGACTCTGACTTCACTTTCACTTTTCACTTCCATGCATTGGAGAAGAAAATGGCCACCCACTCCAGTGTTCTTGCCTGGAGAATCCCAGGGATGGGGGAGCCTGGTGGGCTGCCGTCTATGGGGTTGCACAGAGTCGGACACGACTGAAGCAACTTAGCAGCAGCAGCTTAGCGGCTCCTGCACTGCACGTGGATTCTTTATCGTCAGAGCCACCAGGGAAGTCCTGCTAGTGAGGTTAGATAAGATTGACTTCTGATCCAAGGGAGGCCTTTTGTTCCATTCCCCAGGTTCCCCCAAATGACGACTGTGGAGGTGGTCAGTGGCTGCAGAGGTGGCAGTTCACCTGGGAACATGAGAGAAGCCATCAGATATCCTCTGTACTTCCGCTCTCACGCTCACACTCAGTGGCTCAGTCAAGTCTGACTCTTTGCAACTCTGTGAACTGTAGCCCGCCAGACTCCTCTGTCCCTGGAATTCTCCAGGCAAGAATACTGGAGTGGGTTGCCATTTCCTTCTCAGGGGGATCTACCCACCTGAAATCTTTCCGCAGCAACAAAATATCAGCCAGCAGACATCTCTGCCCCAAATTACTAGTGCATGTGTCCTTTGTTTATGTGATCTACTGGTTCTCAACTGGGGTGATGTTGTAACCCCCACCCCACCCCTGCTCCCAATTTGGCACTCTCTGGAGACTCTTTGGGTTATGACCATGTCGGGTAGTGCTGCTGGTNTTCCCCAGGTTCCCCCAAATGACGACTGTGGAGGTGGTCAGTGGCTGCAGAGGTGGCAGTTCACCTGGGAACATGAGAGAAGCCATCAGATATCCTCTGTACTTCCGCTCTCACGCTCACACTCAGTGGCTCAGTCAAGTCTGACTCTTTGCAACTCTGTGAACTGTAGCCCGCCAGACTCCTCTGTCCCTGGAATTCTCCAGGCAAGAATACTGGAGTGGGTTGCCATTTCCTTCTCAGGGGGATCTACCCACCTGAAATCTTTCCGCAGCAACAAAATATCAGCCAGCAGACATCTCTGCCCCAAATTACTAGTGCATGTGTCCTTTGTTTATGTGATCTACTGGTTCTCAACTGGGGTGATGTTGTAACCCCCACCCCACCCCTGCTCCCAATTTGGCACTCTCTGGAGACTCTTTGGGTTATGACCATGTCGGGTAGTGCTGCTGGTATCTCGTGGGTAGCAGCTGGGGATGCTGCTGAACAGCCTACAAAGCCCAACAAAGAATTATCCAGCCCAGGTTGAGAAACCCTGATGTAGACCAAAAAAAAATGGATCTTCCTGCTGTCTTTTCACTGCCTTGAAATTGGTGACAACATCCTGACATTTAAAGGTATAAAGGTTGGGACTTCCCTGGAGATCCAGTGGTTAAGACTCTGCACTCCCAATGCAGGGGAGCCTGGGTTCCACCTCTGGTCAGGGAACTAAATCCAGCATGCCACAACTAAGACTCAGTACAACCAGATGAAAATAAATAATTTAAAAGTTTAGAAAATGCATAAAGGTTGACCCTCAGTAGTGTTTTGAGATTGCCCATGATCCAGGGTGAAANAGTGGTTAAGACTCTGCACTCCCAATGCAGGGGAGCCTGGGTTCCACCTCTGGTCAGGGAACTAAATCCAGCATGCCACAACTAAGACTCAGTACAACCAGATGAAAATAAATAATTTAAAAGTTTAGAAAATGCATAAAGGTTGACCCTCAGTAGTGTTTTGAGATTGCCCATGATCCAGGATGAAAAAGGCAATGGCAACCCACTCTAGTACTCTTGCCTGGAAAATCCCGTGGACAGAGGAGCCTGGTAGGCTGCAGTCCACAGAGTTGCCAAGAGTCAGACATGACTGAAGCGACTTAACAGCAGCAGCATGACCCAGGGTGATATGAGGAATACTTTGTGGTTTATGTGGTTTAGTCACTCAGTTGTGTCCGATCCTTTGTGACACCATGGACTGTAGGCCGCCAGGCTCCTCTGTCCATGGGATTTCCCAGACAAGAATACTGGAGTGGATGGCCATTTCCTCCTCCAGGGTATCTTCCTGACCCAGGGATAGGACCCTGGTCTCCTTGTTGCAAGTGAATTCTTTACCAACTGAGCCACTAGGTATATTATCAGGGAATATTATAGTGAAGTGAAGTCGCTCAGTCATGTCTGACTCTTTGCGACCCCATGGCCTCTAGCTTACCAGGCTTCTTGGTCCATGGGATTTTCCAGGCAAGAATACTGGAGTGGGTTACCATTTCCTTCTCCAAGGGAATATTATAGGGAAAATAAAAAGCAGATGTGTGAGCACAGGGGGTCCAAATGAAGGAAATCACTTTTATTCACCAAACAGAGGTAGCTTGCACTCAGTGAATAATGATTTATTTTTTAATAAAAATTAAAATGTTTGCACGGAGTATTCAAAATGTTTTCTTTCCCATTCTCTCCAGTGGTCCTTCCTACAACCTAAGGGAAAAACCATGGATTCTCTGGTGCATGTTTGTAGTAAAACATGAACTCTACAGCCCTTGCAGACTCAAACCTGGGTCTTCTAGCCTCTGTTTACACTCTTTTTGTCATGTTAGTCTGCCTGTAGCTATGGGGCAGATCTATGGGTAAACTCTAGAAGCGGGTCTGGGCCAGCCACTCTTCTTCCTTCTTTCCCTATTGCATGGGGCCCCCTTATCCTACCAACACTGGCTCTGTTATTGTCAGTGAATAACAGGCACGAAGTGAGGCAGAACTTTTGTCTCTTAAGCCTTATCTTCCCAGGAAATATGAACAAATTTGCTCCATGTCAAGGGGGTTGCTGGCCAGTGCAATGCTTGTAGTAATTATCCTTAAAGCTTTATAGAGCCAAGGCAACTTGGGAGGAGATGGATTTGTACAGGAGATGCAGGTTTGATCCCTGGGTCAGTAAGATCCCCTGGAGAAGAAAGTGCAACCCACTCCAGTATTCTTGCCTGGGAAATCCCATGGACAGAGGAGCCTGGTGGGCTACAGTCCATGGGGTCACAAAATAGTCAGACACAACTTATGCAACTAAACAATAACGACAAACAAATGAGTTCACTCACTCCTTCTCACCTGAAGGGAAATCCCTCCCTCCCTGGCTGAGGCAGCAAGGGCCCTTCTAGGGCTGAATCCCGCCCCTCTTTTGCCTTCCTCTTTTGCCTGACCCAGTCAAAACCTGACCAGTGATACTTAAAGAGCTAATGTCTCTTTCCTGCCTCTGTTAAGAACCATCTGTTTTCCAGGGAGTGGGATGTGAGAGAGAATTAAGCATCTCTTACACTGATCTAGTGGACATTGGTGATGATTGCTATAGTTCGGTAAGCCCTCACTCTGAATCAGGCACTGTACTAAAGGTTTTACATTAATCCAGCCCAGTGGGGTAGGTATGACTAAGCCCATTTCAAACATAAGGAAACTAAGTTGGAGGGAAGTTAAATGACTTAACCTCGGGTCAAACAATCCTAAGCATTAGACCTAGGATTCCTACTTGGGTACCTAAATCCAAAGCCCCTATTATCACCACTTGAGAAAAAAATTTTTATATATTTATTTCTTTATTTGGCTGCTCCAGGTTTTAGTTGCGGTATGTGGAATCTAGTTCCCTGACTGGGAATGGAACCGGACCCCCTGCATTGGGAGCACGGAGTCTTAACCATTGGACCACCAGGGAATTCCTGAGAAAAGTGTTTTTTTAATGAGATATTTTCAGAAAAAGCCAGCACTCATTTGTTACAAAATGGTCAACCATGGGAATGATGTTCCCTTCTTACTGATAAGTGTTGTTGTGCAGTCACTAAGTCAGATGTCTAACTCTTTGTGACCCCATGGACTATAGTACATCAGGCTCCCCTGTCCTTCACTGTCTCCCAGAGTTTGCTTAAACCCATGTCCATTGAGTCGGTGATGCCATCCAACCCATCTCATCCTCTGTCGTCCCCTTCTCCTCCTGCCTTCAGTCTTTCCCTGCATCAATGTCTTTTCCAGTGAGTCAGCTCTTCGCATCAGGTGGTCAAAATATTGGAGCTTCAGCATCAGTCCTTCTGATGAATATTCAGGATTGATTTCCTTTAGGATGGACTGGTTTGGTCTCCTTAGAGTCTTCTCCAGTACTACAGTTCGAAAGCATCAATTCTTCGGCGCTCAGTCTTCTTTATGGTCCAATTCTCACATCCATACATGACTACTGGAAAAACCATTGCTTTGACTTTATGGACCTTTAACTGATCTGAAAGACGGAGCAGGGCCCAGTTGCTACAATGACTTCAGGACACACAGCAATGCTGCTGAAAACACAAAGCATCATTAATACCTTACCCACACAGGGGTATTTCTTCGACATGTATTCTAAAGTGACTATTTTGTGACCAACTGAACAATGAACAATAAGCTAATTCTGTACTATAGTCTTTTCAGGTAGACAAAATAAATTAGCATTTAATGAGGGTAAAGTGAATATGGAATTCTCTTTCTCTAAAAAAAAAAAAAATCCATAAAAATGTCACATGAACTAATTTAGACAGTGACTAAAAGATGCCCAAACCATCCTGACTAAAAAGTGAAATATAGTCACTTGTTTGATTTCCAGAATGCCAAGCTCTGTGTTTTGTTTTTTTTTCTCTTTCACACTGACATCATTTTTCTAGGACATGGTCTAGACATGGCATTATGGAGACCAAGGCAGGAGACATTAGAGACACAGTTTTGATCCCTGGGTCAGGAAGATCCCCTGGAGGATGGCATGGGAACCCACTCCAGTATCCTTGCCTGGAGAATCCCGACAGAGGAGCCTGGCGGCTACAGTCCATGGGGTCAGACACGACTGAAGTGACTTAGCACACACGCATGCATGCTGCTCACCCCAGGAGTCTGTAATGCTGTTTCCAACAAGAGTGTGTATTTTCAGGGAAGGTGTGGGTGAGAAAAATGGCAAGTTTGTGATCTAGTTTGCTTATCTGTGGGAAGAGAAAGGGTTTCCTTCCTCCTGGAATTATCAGACGTGCTTAGTCCCTCTTTGGGGCTTACAGGACACCTTGAACCTCCTGCCACAGTCATGTCTGCTGGGGCCTTCACAATTGTTCATCTCTGTCTTTTCTCCTTACTAGGTTGAGGATGCCTTGAGGTCAGGGGTCTTATCTTTCCATCTCTGTGTTCCCCACATCCAGCACAGAGCCTGGCCCACAAAGGTGCTTAATACACACCACGAAAACTAGTAAAATGGGTATTTACTGGAAAAAGCCTGCATGCCCATCAGTTGCGGACTTCAGCTATGTGACTGCCACTTGGTGGAATTCTTTGTGTTATAATAAATGGAGGATCCTCTTGATGTTTGTAAAGGTACATGCCAAGGATATTATTTTGGGAAAGAAGTTTTGTATGTGTTGGGGTTCTCTGGTGGCTCAAATGGTAGAGAATCTGCCTGCAATGCAGGAGACCTGGGTTCAATTCCTGGGTCAGGAAGATCCCCTGGAGAAGGAAATGGCAACCCACTCCAGTATTCTCGCCTGGAGAATCCCATGGACAGAGGAGCCTGGTGGACTACAGTACATGGGGTCGAAAAGACTCAGACACGGCTGAAGGACTAACACTTTCACTTTGCATGCACAAACAAGTTTTAGAAATCTATCATGATAGGCAGTCTTTAAAAAAATTTTTTTTTATAATTTATTTAGTTGGCTGTGTTGGGTCTTTGTTGTAGCATGCAGTATCTTCATTGGGTCGTATGAGATCCTTCATTGCTGTGCACAGACTCTCTAGTTGTGACTGGACTGAGCGCTCAGGCTTCACTGGTTGTGGCGCACAGGCTTAGTTGTTCTGTGGCATGTGGGATCTGACCAGGGACTGAACTCATAGCCCCTGCATTGCAAGATGGACTCTTAACCACTGGACCACCAGGCAAGTCCCACGATAGTCTTTAAGATGGCCATTAAAGGTCCCCTACCCTCCTGGTGTTCACACTCTTGTGTAACCTCCACCCCTCGAGAGCGAGTTGACCTTTGTGACTTTCTTCTAGTGAACGGAATATGGCACAAGTGATGGGATATCACTTATGAAATTAGGTTATAAAGTGACTGGCTTCTTGGGTCTGATCTCAGATCTCTAACCCTGGATGGAGCTAGCTTCCATGTCCTGAGGCAATCCAGTGAGGAAGTCCATGTGCTGAGAAACTGAGATGGGAGGGGGGGCTTGGCCATGGGAAACTGAGGTGCTCAGTCCAATAGTCTGTGAGGCACTGAGACCCACAAGCCGCCATGTGAATATATTTGGAGATACACCCTCTCCAAGTTCAGTGTTCAGTTGAGACTGCAGCCCTGGGCAACATCTTGATTGCCTCCTAAGAACCCCTGAGTCAGAGAGACACCCAGCTAAGCCAAACCCTGATTCTAGATCCACAGAAACAGTGAGAGAATAAATGTGTGTTATTTTAAGCCACTAGGTTTTAGGGCTATATGTTCTGTAGAAACAGAAAATGAATACAGACAGGTAATTCACTGTAAACAGTGGTCCCCCTTGGAGAAGAAGGCCGATGTTTGGGGGTGAAGATAGAAAAGTAGCGCTGCCACGTCCTAGCTGGGGATCCTGTGAAAGTTACTCAACTTCTCTGTGCTTCACCTTTTTAAAATTCATTTT
Organism: Neotragus moschatus; assembly: GCA_006410615.1. NCBI lineage: Eukaryota > Metazoa > Chordata > Mammalia > Artiodactyla > Bovidae > Neotragus > Neotragus moschatus. Next base: position 367,234 of record SJYA01002612.1, on the reverse strand, counting down.
TACTGGAGTGTAGTTGCTTCATAATGTTGTGTTATGTGCCTCACTTATGAAATGGAAGATAATAATGGTACCTCAAAGGGTTACTCTGAAAAGCATTGAGGATAATGCATGGCTTGTGATATGTTACCCTCTATCTATCTATCAGTCCTTATGCTATCATTGCTTTTTCATTTAATATCCTCATGATCTTTGAACTGTTTTTTACTATGTGATTATATCACTTTCATAGGTTGAAAATAATTTGAAGAATTTAGACTTGGATGCGTGAGTGATGTTAGTCAGTTTTGTCTGGGCCTGATCGTCTACATCTGAGCATTTTAGTGAAAGAAAGAGTTAGTCGTACAGTTGTGTCTGACTCTTGTTGACCCCATGGACTGTAGCCCGCCAGACTCCTCTGGCCATGGGATTTCCCAGGCAAGTATTCTGCAGTGGGTAGCCTTTCCCTTCTCTAGGGGATCTTCCCAACCCAGGGAATGAATCTGGGTCTCCTGCATTGCAGGCAGATTCTCTACCATCTGAGCCACCAGGGAAGCCCCTGAACATTTTGATGCACAACATATCTTTAAAGTGATACAATGATATTATTTTATTTCATAGAGGAGACATTACACTTTTCAAAATGCTTTCATATGAATCAACTCATAGCCACCCCATGAAGTAGTGAATAATATGGCTTTCATTATTATCCTCATTTTACAGCCTGAGAAACTGAGCTTAAATGTGTTGCCCAACAGGGCGTCTTTGGTGAAGTGGAGACTAGAGATTTCTGGAAAGCTAGTTCTCTCTAAACATGCCCTGTGCAGATACACAGAAGACTCTTGCTTTTACAGAACAGCCCAGAGTGACTCTAATGAGTTATGAGTAAATTTAATAGACTGCTTGCTGAAAATATCCAAACCTACCACCCATGGATTTAGAGGCCAGTAAAACATACTTCTCATTAAAAATCATGATGATATTGCCTTAATATTCCTTCGATGACTCAGAAAGCACTTCAACACCAGTGAACTGTACAGCAAGAAAATCATCATTTAAAATCTCTTGATAAAACGGACCATGACAGTTGGGGTCACTTACCACAGTCACACTTTTATGGTATTCCTCCTAGATCCAGTCAGTCATCCACACTTCCTGTTCAGGAAACCCCGTGGCTCTCTTCCCTCTGCCTTTGCTCTGAGCCTTTGGGAAAATCACCATACATCCTCCATTTCCAGTTTTCTCAGCATATTAATCCCTATATGAGAGGAACCTGGAAAACATATATGAGATAGATATTTCAGGGTCTATCCCTCTGGAATTCTTAATCAGTACAATTGGGATGAGGTCTGGAAAACTGCAGTTTAAAAAGTTCCTTCTATTCCTTCTCTTCTTTGGTGGCTCAGTGGTAAAGAATATGCTTACCGATGCAGGAGACTTAGGTTCGATCCCTGGGTCAGGTAGATCCCCTGGAGAAGGGAATGACAACTCACTCCAGTATTCTTGCCTGGGAAATCCCACGGACAGAGGAGCTTGGCAGGCTATAGTCCATGGGGGTCACAAAGAGTCGGACACAACTTAGTGACTAAATGACAATTCCTTCAATAGGGGATGGTTAAAGATAAAAATTCTAGACCTTAGACAACCCTGCAGAGTACTATTATAAAGAATTAAGCAGATTGATTTGTGTTGATATTGACAATATGTATTCTTCAGAGGAAACCGTTAAGGTACATTAGAGTGTATATAGTATGCCATGCTATTCATTTGTATTAAAATTGTATATGGAGACTTACTACAAGTATAATTGTATATTTATAAAATTGGCCTCTGGGGAGGGAGACTGGCGGTCAGGAGTCTGGGGCTGGAGAGAGACTTGTATCTTTTTGTAGCATTTGGATCTTTTAGAAAAAAATTAGGTGTTACCTATTCAAAAACATTTTCTGTAGTTGTTAATGATGTGTCCCTGTTGGTTCACTGAGTGTAACATATGTATTGTGTTGATGATGGAGGAGGCTGTGTGTGTGTGCCATGTGTGGCGGGGTGGGCGGGGGGTGTGGGGAGAGATTGGAACTCTACTTTCTTTCCAATGTTGGTGTGAACATAACAATTCTCTAAAAATAAGGTCTATTCATGAAAACAAATTTTTTAAAAGTGCTAGGCATGGTAGACCCATGTATAAATGAATGTAAGACTAGCCTGATTGATGGATTGATGGGCTGACAAAGTGAAAGCTCCCTTTAAGATTCTGATGTGTAGCTAGGTTTGGGAATCACTGGACTGGCTGAGTATAAGGCCTCTTCCACCAATGGTTCCAAGTAAACTGGAAAGTAGAAGGTAAGTTTGCAAAAGCAGTTTGGATACAGGCTGTGGAGACCCTGGAAAGTGTGAATGGGGGTTTGGTGTGTCTTACAGGCATCAGGGGACGTGGTTTCCATAGTGTTCGCTTCCTTTTTTAAAATTATGCGTTTATTTACTGATCTATTTCTTTTGGCTGTGACGCAGCGACCTTCTTAAGTTGCAGGGAGCAGGAGCTGCGCTCGAGTTGTGGTGCACAGGCTGCTCAGCGTGGTGGCTTCTGCTGCAGAGCACGAGCTCTAGGGTCTGTGGGCTTCAGTCGCTGTGGCACACGGGCTTTAGTTGCTCCGTGGCATATGGAATCTTTCCAGCCCAGGAATTGAACCTGTGTGTCCTGCACTGGCAGGCAGATTTTTAACCACTGGACCAGCAGGGAAATCCCACAGTGTTTTCTGAGAACCGTGAGCCAGATGTGCTGGGAAAACTCCAGGACAGGTTGGAGTGGGGAGCCCAGTGGAGAGCCAGGAGGTAGGTGGTGAGGCGTTAAGTAGCAGAGCATCCGGGATGATGAGAGAAGCCGTGATAAAGTATTAGGCTGAGTCATGTGAAACTGCTGATATTGGACCATTATTTCATGCATTCAGCCTAATAGAATCAACAACGCAATGGGGCAGAGGACATTTCTGGTGAGGTTGGGCAGGGTGATTTGGGGATTTAAGCCTCAGTGGCTAGAAAACTGTTATTAAAAATAGAGGAATGAGGATGTTTGAGGTGATGACTAAATGGAGTGTCATGGAATTTTAGTGCAAGCTTAGAGTAAGCTTTTGCTTACTATTTCCTGACTATATCTTGTGCTTTTACATATTTATGCCTTTGTCTGAACCATTCCTCTGCCTAGGAAAGGTGCTGATATATATATATATGTATATATATATATATAAAATCCAAGCAGCAGCCTGCTAAAAAAGAAACATGAAAGATCTAAGATCTACCTGGAGCATAGTTTATGAACTCATTGAGGTGGAGGAAGATTATGGAAAATTTGAAAGGCAGAGAGAAGCATGTATATTTGACAGGGTTGGGAAGGAAACTTGGAATGGAGCAGCACCCGAAGGAACATGATATTTTAAGAAGATGAGGTTGCTGGTGGTAGGCAGGGTTGAGTACCCACAAAAAAAGATCAGTGACCCAAGATGAGGTGGTGAGCTCCCCCCCCCAGGGATATAGCAGCTAGACTCAGAGGGAGGGAATGCAATGAGGCGATTAGAGAATCCTGGCACAAGAAGGGCGTTTAAATCATGTATATACACTATTAATGGGCTTTCCAGGTGGCTCAGCAGTAAGGTGTCTACCTGCCAATGCAGGAGACACAGGAGACTTGGGTTCGATCCCTGGGTCAGGAAGATCTCTGGAGTAGGAAATGGCAACCCACTCCAGTATTCTTGCCTGGGAAATCCCAAGGACAGGGGAGCCTGGCAGGCTACAGTCCACAGGGCTGCAAAGAGCTCAATACGACTAGGATAGCTAGCTAGTGAGAACCTCCTGTATCGCACAGGGAGCTCTACTCAGTGTTGGGTGGTGACCAAAATGGGAAGGGAGTTCAGAAAGGAGGGGATGTATGTGTACGTATCCACTTTGGTGTATGGCAGAAACTAGCACAACATTGTAAAGCAACTATTCTCCAATAAGAAACTTTTTAAATTGAAAAAAGGAATTAAATAAGCTAATCAATTCCACAATTTTATGCTACATGATAGTGATTTTATAATTTTTTTTTTGCTAAAAATAAATAAATGTAATCTAACTCACATAGCACCTCCACCAATGCTGCAGCATTTGTGGAGCATTTTCTTGAAGAGTTTTGAGAAATCATCATTTTTTCTCCCTTCCATTTGACTAAGATATAATTGGTCTACAGCACTGTATAAATTTAAGGTGTATGGCACAGTGATTTGACATATATACCATGAAATGATTATCACAATAGGTTTGTGAACGTGCATCATCTCACAGAGATACAACCTTAAAGAAATAGACCTATTTTCCATGTTATGCAAACTCATGGTTTAGTCTCTTAACAACTTCTGTAGATAGCATAGAGCGGTGTTAATTATCTTTACCATGTTGTATGTTATCTCCTTGGTACTTATTTATTTTATAACGGCTTTATCCAATTTCCACTCCCCCCACCTGCCTCGTCTGGAAATCATAGGTATGATCACTTTTTCTAGGAGTTTGTTTTCGGAGTGTAATTGACCTACAAAACCATGTTAGCTCCTGGTATACAGCACAGTGTTGCAGTATTTCTGTATGTTTCAGAATGATGTCTAGTTGTCATCTGTTACCATACGAAGATGTTACACAATTATTGACTGTATTCCCCATGCTGTACATTTCATACTATAACTCAATCATTTTGTAACTGAAAGTTGATATCTTTTTTAAAAAATAATTTCATTTATTTATTTATTTGGCCGTGCTGGGCCTTCATGGCTGTGTGGACTTTTTCTCTACTTGCAGGGAGCAGTTGTGGGTGTGCGGGCTTCTCATTGTGAGGGCGTCTCTCTTGCTGCTGAGCATGGGCTCTAGAGCTCGTGAGCTCCAGTAATTGTGGCCCACTGGTTTAGCTGCTCTGCGGCATGTGGGATCTTACTGGACCAGGGATTGAACCCATGTCTCCTACACTGGCATATGGATTCTTTATCACTGAGCCACCAGGAAGGCCCTAAAGTTTATACCTCTTAATCCCCCTCCTCTAGTTCTCTGCTCCCCCCACCTTGTCCCCTCTGGCAACTGCCTGTTTGTTCTCTCAATCTATGACTCTGTTTTGTTATCGTCACTCTTTTTTTTTAGATACCACATATAAATAAAATCACACGGTATTTGTCATTCTGTCTGGAACCTCATCACCCTTTTGCCTTTGGGCCGATCTAACTATGAGAAAGCTGGTCCTTGTCCAGAATCTAAAGCTGAAACTCCACCCAGCAGCCTTCATGTAATGAACCAAGTTATGCTAACCTTTTTCCTGATGGCTTACCAGTGACTTCATAGACACTGTGAGACTTGAATCTTCGCTCTTCCATGCTGTGTAGCTCCAGGGCTTTCACCTTTCTGTAAACGACATGCTTTTGTTCACCCTGAGGTCCTGTAGTGCATGACTGGACACTCGTACTCAGGTGTGCTCACAAAGCAGCAGAGCTGGGGCACCTGTCTCCATTCATGTCCCCATGGGAAGCGTTCGCCATCCTGGTGGCTTAGTCACACTGGCCCATGCCAAGTGGTCCTGACACAAACCATGGAGCGTGCACCACACTTGCTGCCAGGTGTGTGACAAGATTTGGTGAGTGACTGGATGTGGAGGTTAGTGAGGACTGGACCTGCTCTCCAAGCAGGGGCTCTGCCATAAACACTGGCTGTGCGCCAGCTGAAGAAGTCATCTGTAGGGTCCACATCTTTTTCCAAATTCCTAAGGGGACTCATTGGAGAGAAGTAGAAAAGAGTTTCCCAGGTGGCACTAGTGGTAGAGAACCTGCCTCCCAGTGCAGGAGACATAAGAGATGCAGGTTCAATCCCTGGATCAGGAAGATCCCCGGAGGAGGGCATGGCAACCCACTCCAGCACTCTTGCCTGGAGAGTCCCATGGACAGAGGAGCCTGGTGAGCTACAGTCCATGGGGTCTCAAAGAGTCAGACATGACAAGTCTAGACGTTGTTTGACCAACATGCCCGTCTTTGTTTATGTTTAACTTTAAAAAGATGGAGCAGGAAATGGCAACCCACTCCAGTATTCTAGAGAATTCCATGGACAGAGGAACCTCATGGGCTATAGTCCAGGGAGTCACAGAGTCAGACACGACTGAGTGACTAACACAACTTTAAAAAGAAACAGTGGTGAAAATATACTTAACACAAACTTATCATTTTAACGACTTATTTTTTTTTTTTAATAGCAGCATAGTCCCAAATTTGACAACCCAAAATATGTCCGAACATTGCCCAGTACCACTGGGGGAAATATCTGTGCTGGAGAACCCCTGTCTTCACCTTATCCTTTAGATCATACTCTAAAGGTAGAGAAAATTAACTTCATCTGAGAGTTTAAGCTGACTGCCTTGGGCTTCTATTTACCTGATAGGGTCTTTCTCAAAGTTTACTGTGTGTAAGAATCACCCGGGGGAATGTCTAAAATACAGATGCTTGATTTTTCCTCCAACAAATACTTGGTGCAATAGGTCTGGGTTAGAAGCTAAGAATCTGACTTTTAAAACAACAATATATTTTTGTATCGATAGCTTATTTATTTTATCTATAGTAAATTGTACCTCAATCCCCTCCCTCATCTTGCCTCTCCCTACTGCTGCCTCCACTGGTAACCATGAGTTTGTTCTTAGTATTTGTGAGTCTGTCTCTGCTTTGTTATATGTATTTATCTGTTTTTATTTTTATTTTTTAATCCCAAGTTTAAGTGACAATATCCTTGTCATTCTCTCTCTGACTTATTTCACTAAACATAATACCCTCTTGGTCCATCTATTGTTGCAAATGGCAAATTTTCATTCTTTTTTATGGGGGAATAATATTCCATTGTGTATGTATATGAACATACACACACATATCATGTCTTCTTTTGAAGTGTACAATTTGGTGGCATTAAGTACATTTACCTTGTTGTGTTAGCCCCTCAGGCTCCTCTGTCTTGGGATTCTCCAGGCAAAAATACTGGAGTGGGGAGCCAATTCCTTCTGCAGGGGATCTTCCTGACCCAGAGTTTGAACCCAGGTCTCCTGCTCAGCAGGCAGATTATTTACTGCTGAGCCACTAGGGAAGCCCCTAGAACCTTTGTATCATCTCAAACTGAAACTATGTACTCAAGAAATAATAAATAACTGCCCATTACTTCCCTCTCCCCAGGTCCTGGCAACCACCATTCTACCTTCCGCTTCTAAGAATTTGAGTGTGTATTCTAAGTCACCGCCCCCTTTTTATATTTCTGTTTATCACAGACTTCCTTCCCACTAGGGAAGATGAATAGGAAAAAAGCTGGTCCAGGGAAAAGGAGGTTTTATACACGAGTCTAGTAATATTCTGACCGTGCTAAGAAGTCAGACCTTCCTCACCTCTACCCACAGGCTCACCTGAGAGTCAGATAAGGACTTGGTGTGGTCTCCACCTGTTGAGGATGATTTCAAACAAGAAAAAAAAACTGCTCTTCAATAGGAAGATTGGGGACCAGGGTTTGTATACAACTTGGAACAATTTGTGCTAGGTTTATCTTGATTATGTATATTAAAGAGTCTGTTTCCATATCCTTAGGCAAATGATGCATTTGGAAGCAAAGACATGACAGGCATATAAAGGAGAATCTCTTGCTCAGTGTGCTTGTTTAGTTCAAAATGATGCGTGTGTGTGTGTGTGTGTGTGTGTGTGTAGCTTAAGAAAGTTTTCCAGCCTTCTCATGGGTGTGTTTTTTTTTAAATATTTAATTTATTTTAAAAATATTTATTTTAGTTTCAAGAGGGAGGGGACATATGTCTACTTATGGCTGATTCATGTTGTTGTAAGGCAGAAACTGACACAACAATATAAAGCAATTATCCTCCAATGAAAAATAAATTTAAAAAATACTTATTTTAATGAGATCGTACTACACATGATAAAATTGAAATCTACCTTTTTCCTTAAAAATATGCCACAGGCATTATTCTATACCAATTAATGCAGATANTTTTTAATATTTAATTTATTTTAAAAATATTTATTTTAGTTTCAAGAGGGAGGGGACATATGTGCTACTTATGGCTGATTCATGTTGTTGTAAGGCAGAAACTAACACAACGATATAAAGCAATTATCCTCCAATGAAAAATAAATTTAAAAAATACTTATTTTAATGAGATCATACTACACATGATTAAAATTGAAATCTACCTTTTTCCTTAAAAATATGCCACAGGCATTATTCTATACCAATTAATGCAGATATGCCTCATCATTTTACTTTCATAACACTTTTTAAAGTTAAACTTTTTATTTTATGTTGAGGTGTTGTGATAGTTTCAGGTACAAAGTTTCACAGCAAAGTGACCCAGCCATACATGCACCCATTCTCTCATGCCTATGGCTTTTATGTAATAGTTTTAACCAATTGTTTTAACCATTTTCAGAAATTATCTGAAAATCCCCATTGCTGCTTTATACATATATTGATACTAATAGGTGACAGGGATACGATTTCTGTTTATAGGGTTGATTACATTTCTGAGAGTTCATTTATTTAATCTTTTTTGAAATTGTTTAGAAATTCTACAACAATTAAAGTTAAATATCTGTCATTGATTTTGAATTTACTGCAGTAACTAAAAGGGTTTTTAGAAGAATCTTGTGTTTCCAAGGCTTTATGATACAAAAGTTGAAGATTTATAAGAAGTAGAGAAATACAGCTTTTAAAACTTGGACTCTGTCTGAGGCACTTTATTGTAAGAATCACAGTGTAATCTGTAAGCAGGTTTACAAACAATACTACATATATGGTAGCAAAGTAAGCAGTAAGGCACATAAAGGGAGTATATTTGACCCCCAGACTCACTAAATGTTCAATCTGAGAAGAAAAAAAATGCTAACTGTATTTAAAATGACATGTCAAAATAAAGAATCACAATAGTTTAGCAGCAATGGCACCCCACTCCAGTACTCTTGCCTGGAAAATCCCATGGACGGAGGAGCCTGGTGGGCTGCAGTCCATGGGGTCGTGAAGAGTTGGACATGACTCAGCGACTTCACTTTCACTTTTCACTTTTATGCTTTGGAGAAGGAAATGGCAGCCCACTCCAGTGTTCTTGCCTGGAGAATCCCAGGGACGGGGGAGCCTGGTGGGCTGCCGTCTATGGGGTTGCACAGAGCCAGGCACGACTGAAGCGACTTAGCAGCAGCAGCAGCAGCAGCCACCATTAGAATTTGCTGAACAATGTATCTTACACAGGATTCAGCTTATGTGTAATTAAATATCTAAGACCAACATTTGTTCCCAGGAAGCTTTTAAGAACCATTTGTCATTAGTAGCAGTGTTTCAAATCTTTTGTTTGTATGAGCGTGTACATCAATGTGTTATTGTCATTAAAGTTTAATTTCAAGAGCTCAGTCTTCATTCATATACATTTAGAACTAAGTGCCAGCTAGATTCTAGCACTTTCACTCCAAAGAAGAGATCAAAATGAATGAAAGCCTCCAATCTATATTTTCCATTTGGGGGAGAAAGAGCACCTCGAATTTCACTCAAGCATTTATAAAAAGTTTGGGACTGAGTACCTCGTGGATGGTGGGAATTTGAATTTACTGTCTAAGTATCTTGCCCTTTGCTTCATAAAGTTGGGGCTGCCAGGTAACTCACTATAAGAGAGTGAAGAATAATCCAAGCCTCCACATTCTTGGTGGAACCAGGCTATATATTAAATTTGGAAACCCGAATGAAGTCCTTTCTGGGGCAAACCATTTGCTGCTGCTGCTGCTAATTCACTTCAGTTGTGTTCGACTCTGTGCAACCCCATAGATGGCAGCCCACCAGGCTCCCTCGTCCCTGGGATTCTCCAGGCAAGAACACTGGAGTGGGTTGCCATTTCCTTCTCCAATGCATGAAAATGAAAGCTGAAAGTGAAGTCGCTCAGTCGTGTGCGACTCTTCGCGACCCCATGGACTGCAGCCTATCAGGCTCCTCCATCCATGGGATTTTCCAGGCAAGAGTACTGGAGTGGGGTGCCATTGCCTTCTCTGGCAAACCATTTAATCCTCCCTTAATGGTTAGAAGGACTGATGCTGAAGCTGAAGCTCTAAAACTTTGGCCACCTGATGCAAAGAGCTGACTTGTTAGAAAAGATCCTGATGCTGATGCTGGGAAAAATTGAGGACAGGAGGAGAAGGGAATGACAGAGGATGAAATGTTGAATGGCATCACCGACTCAATGGACATGAGTTTGGGTGAACTCCGGGAGTTGGTGATGGACGAGGAGGCCTGGTGTGCTGCGGTTCATGGGGTCGCAAGGAGTTGTACACAACTGAGCGAGTGAACTGAACTGAACTGAACTGAACTGGAGAAGTGGGCGACATAGGAAGAGATGGTTGGATGGCATCATCGACTCAATGGACATGAGTTTGAGCAACCTCAGGGAGGTGGTGAAGGACAGGGAAGCCTGGTGTGTTGCAGTTCATAGGGTCACAAAGAGTTGGGCACAACTTAGTAACTGAACAACAACAAATGGTTAGAATATTGAAACTCCTGCTTCCAAACGGATCTCCAAAATGAATCCATCAATCTTAGAAAGCTTCTCAAGATAGAGACAGACACAGGCAGGATTTAGAGCCCAGGACAGTCAGAATGCGAAACCATGTTATTGTCTGGCCCTATCTTATTGACTCAAAACTGTGATAGGACTGTGGCCACAGGCAGTGTGTACACAAGTTGAAGCTTTTCCAAAAGCAATGGGCTCCCCCATGAGTGGGAGGAACTTAACTCTTGGCTTTTGTTAAGAGCTCTGAAAAATCTCTCTGGTGGTTCAGTTCTTAATGGCTCATTAAGTTTAAATACAATTTACTGATTATCCCCACAGCTCACTGAACAGTCATCTTATGTCAGAGAGTTTGTTTTTTTTTTTTCCCAAATGTTGGATTAGATCAGATGATGGTTGAGGTCATAAGTAGGGTGAGTGTGGGGGAGGCAGTGGAGATGGGGGGTTGTGTAGCCATATCATATAGGCAGGCATCTTGTTTCAAATAACAGAAAACCCTCCTGTGGTTGTTTGTAGGGGGTGACTGAACACTACACTGAGGGGCTGAAGCAACAGGAATTTATTGTCTTACAGTTCTGGGAGGAGCAAGGTGTCAGAGGTGTCGGTTTCTTCTGAGGACTCTGAGCAAAGCCTCTCTTGTTGGTCCCTTTGATTTGTAGACAGCAGGGAGAAATATCAACAACCTTAGCGATGCAGGTGATGCCACCCTAAAGCAGAAAGCAGAGAGAAACTAAAGAGCCTCTTGATGGAGGTGAAAGAGGGCAGTGAAAAGGCTGGCTTCAAACTCAACGTTCAAAAAATTAAGATCATGGCATCCAGCCCCATCACTTCATGGCAAATTGTTGTTGTTCAGTCGCTCAGTTGTGTCGAACTCTTTTCCACCCCACGGACTGCAACACACCAGGCTTCCCTCTCCTTTACCATCTCCCGGACTTTGCTCAAACTCATGTCTATGAAGTCAATGATGCCATCCAACCATCTCATCCTCTTTTGCCGCCTTCTCCTCCTGCCCTTGATCCTTCCCAGCATCAGGGTCTTTCCCAAAGAATCAGTTATTTGCATCAGGTGGCCAAAGTACAGGAGTTTCAGCTTCAGCATCAGTCCTTCCAATGAATAGTCAGNCTCAAACTCATGTCTATGAAGTCAATGATGCCATCCAACCATCTCATCCTCTTTTGCCGCCTTCTCCTCCTGCCCTTGATCCTTCCCAGCATCAGGGTCTTTCTCAAAGAATCAGTTATTTGCATCAGGTGGCCAAAGTACAGGAGTTTCAGCTTCAGCATCAGTCCTTCCAATGAATAGTCAGCATTGATTTCCTTTAGGATTGACTGGTTTGATGAAACCAGTATCTGTATACACTCTATGTATCTATCTATGTTGAAATCTCATTTGAAAACGAGGACCTCAGCCATGCTGGATTCAGGTCCACCTTCAGGATTTCATTTTTACCTGATTACTTCTGTAAGGACCCTATCTCCACATTAGGTCACATTCTGAGCTCCTGGAGACCAGGACCACAACATATTGTTTTCCAGGGGATATAAATCAATCCATGACACTTTCTATAGTGGCTTAAGCAGGATTTGAGTGGATTTACATATAGGCAGTCCTGGAGTAAGCAGTTCAGCACTCATGTGGCGGCTCAGAGCCACAGCCAGAGTCACAGCTCTTTTTATCTTTCTGCTTTGTCATCTGTTATGCGCTTAATGCCTCGGGGTCACAAAATGGCTGCTCCAGCCCCAGGTCTCTTATCTGTGGTTCCAATATGAAAAAGCTGGGATGAAAGGGCAAAGGAGACCATAAAGAGGCATGTTCCTGCTACACCTTGGCCTTTTCATTCAGGGTCTACCTCTCACTGGCCAGAACTGTTCATGTGGTTGGGAAATCAAATATTTTAGCTGGACATAATGTTACCTTGATGGAATCTACATTTTTCATGAGGGCATGCATGTTCAGTTGTGTTCAACTCTTTGTGACCACGTGAACTCCTCTGTTCTCTTCCAAAAGGCTCTGTCCATGGGACTCTCCAGGCAAGAATACTGGAATGGTTTACCATTTCCTCCTCCAGGAGATCTTCCCGACTCAGGGATCAAACCTGAGTCTCCTGCTTGGTAGACAGATTCTTTACCACTGAGCCACCCGTGAAGCCCACATCTCAGGTTACCAGCTGTGAAATCTATAGCAATTAGGTAGCCACCTTGTGCTAGGGGATGTGCCCACACTCCAGTGGAGATGNCTCCAGGAGATCTTCCCGACTCAGGGATCAAACCTGAGTCTCCTGCTTGGTAGACAGATTCTTTACCACTGAGCCACCCGTGAAGCCCACATCTCAGGTTACCAGCTGTGAAATCTATAGCAATTAGGTAGCCACCTTGTGCCAGGGGATGTGCCCACACTCCAGTGGAGATGAGTTCCTCCTTGCTGATCTCACAGTGCGTCATCCAGTTCCAAGACGAAGGAAGTCATCAGGGATGATTGAACTGCCTGGGATTTACTGGGGTTTAGGAATCTCTTCTTGGGTTTCACAGGTGGCATTAGTTGTTAAAAAACAAATCTGCCAATGCAGGAGACATAAGAGACCCACGTTGGATTCCTGGGTCAGGAAGATCCCCTGGAGGAAGGCATGGCAACCCACTCCAGTATTCTTGCCTGGGAAATTCCATGGACAGAGGAGCCTGGTGGGCTACAGTCTATGGGGTTGNTTCACAGGTGGCATTAGTTGTTAAAAAACAAATCTGCCAATGCAGGAGACATAAGAGACCCACGTTGGATTCCTGGGTCAGGAAGATCCCCTGGAGGAAGGCATGGCAACCCACTCCAGTATTCTTGCCTGGGAAATTCCATGGACAGAGGAGCCTGGTGGGCTACAGTCTATGGGGTTGCAGACAGTCAGACACGACTAAAGCAACTTCACATGTATACATGTCAATCCCAATCTCCCAATTCATCCCACCCCTCCTTCCCTTCTTGGTATCCATACGTTTGTTCTCTATGTCTATGTTTCTATTCCTGTTTTGCAAAGATCGTTTGCACCACTTTTCTAGATTCCACCTATGTGCTAATATACAACATTTTCTTTCTGACTTATTTGACTCTGTATGACAGTCTCTAGGTCCTTCCTTGTCTCTGCAAAGGACACAATTTCATCCCTTTTCTACGGTTGAGTGATACTGTATGTATGTACCACATCTTTATGCAGTCATATTTTTCTTATTGAAAAAAGTTTGCCTAATTTGAGAACATAGAGTTTCTTGTTCCACATTGGAATCCCGCCATGGTTCACTGTACGTCTTTCCTGGCCCCACATCATCCCTGTTGCCCTGTGCTGTCCCCCTTCTCTTTATCCTCTCCTTTTTCCGTGGCTTCTCCCAATGCTCCTCTTTGACTCTTGTTTTTCTCTTTTCTTTCACTCATCTGGTTGCCTCCCTTCCCTCTTCCTTAGCTCTTCCTAACAGATACCCTGCACTTCCTGCTGCAGCCCTGCCATCCTACCATACCACAGTCACACACACAAACTTTCACAAACTCTTCTTCCCTTTGAGTTCCCTGAGCCCTGCTTTGGATTGAGGAATTGGCTTTTGACTTCAAAGATTTCAGATGTCATTTGACTCCCCTCTAGGGGTTAATCTAGATGCAAGAACTTTGACTTGAGAGGCAAATATATAGAGAAAGGCAATTTCATTACTTTCAAGTCTATAGATAACCTACTAGAACATGATCAAGAGGGAAAAGCAAAAACCTCTGTATCAGGAAATCTTGTAAAAGCCTTAACAGAAAGAAAAGATCCATCCTCCTTCCTTAAATATATTTGTGGATGTAAAATGTCTTACATTCAAAGAGGTCAGTATTTCTTCTACTCAAACTAGAATGTGACTAAGGAAAATCACATTCTCTATTGAGATAAAACAGCATTTTGAAAGTTTAGTTAAAAAAAAAAAATTCCAGGTCCTAGTGGACAACTTCATCCAACAGTCAACAAACAAATATTGGGGTTGGGATGAACTAGGAGTCTGGGATTGACATATATACACTATTTGATGTGTGTGTGTGTGTGTGTGTGTGTGTGTGAAGTCACTGAGATGTGTCCGACTCTTTGCAACACTATTGTCTATAGCCAGCCAGGCTCTTCTGTCCATGGGATTCTCCAAGCAAGAATACTGAAGTGGGTTGCCATGCCCTCCTCCAAGAGATCTTCCTAACCCAGTGATCAAACCCACATGTCTTACATCTCCTGCATTGGCAAGCAGGTTCTTTACCACTAGTGCCCCCTAAGTGTGTTAGTCACTCAGTCGTGGCCAACTCTTTGTGACCCCATGGACTGTAGCCCACCAGGCTCCTCTGCTCATGGGATTTTCCAGACAAGGATACTGGAGTGGGTTCCATTTCCTTCTCCTTGCCCCCTGGGAAGCCCATATACTATTAATACTATGTATAAAACAGGTAACTAATGAGAACCTAATGTATAGTACAGGGAACTCTACCCCACACTGTGTGTGACTTAAACAGGAAGGAAACCCCCAAAAGACGGGATATATGTAAATGTATAGCTGGTTCACTTTATTGTACAGCAGAAACCAGCAGAACATTGTCAAGCATCTATATGCCAATAGAAACTAATTTAAAAAAAGAAGGCAGTGACAAATATTTGCACTTCTGCTTGATTAAAAAAGCCAAATGTTGGAATTAAAAACAAACTGATAAGTACTCTACAAACCCAAAATGCACAAAATGGGCCACAACATCTACAAACAAGTTATGTCTTATTTAAGTTGAATACAATTTTGTCATTAGCTATTACTATTGTTAGTCTGTTTGAAATTGCACACTAACTGAGTATTCCCCAAGTAATACGCCTTCAGAACTTGAAATGAAGAAAGAGAGCCCCTGGGGTGGGAGTGGGACAAAGTTGTTGGGATTTCATAGACTGCCAGGCTGGAGAGAACCTCACAGATCCCTTGAGACCAAAACCCATAGGGCAAAGTTTCTCAACCTCCCCAGCACTGACATTTTAGTGCAGGTAACCTTTGTTGAGGGAGCAGTCCTGTGCTTCTTAGCTGTTTACTCGAGTGCTTGGCCTCTGCCCTTCACCATCTCTACCAGCAGAATCCCTCCACCCTCATGTGACAATCGAGCATGTCTTCAGGGCTTCCCTGGCGGCTCAGTGGTAAAGCATCTGCCCGCCAATGACGGCGACTCGGGTTTGATCTCTGGTCCGGGAAGATCCCACATGCCACGGAACAACTAGGCCCCTGCATCACAACTGCCGCGCCTGTGCTCTAGAGCTGGGGAACCACAACTACTGAGTCCATTTGCTGTAGCTACTGAAGCCTGCACCCTAGAGCGTGCGCTCTGCAACAGTGAGAAACCCAGGCAGCGCAACTAGAGAAGGCTGTGCAGCAATGAAGACCCAGCACAGCCAAAAATAAATAAGTAGAATTGTAAAAAAAAGAATGTCTTCAGGTTATTACCAAATATTCCTTGGCAGGAGTGTCAAATTGCCTCTGCTTGAGAATTTGCCCTATGTTATAGACAAGCAGAAATGGCAACCCACTCCAGTGTTCCTGCCTGGAGAATCCCAGGGACGGTAAAGCCTAGTGGGCTGCCGTCTATGGAGTCGCACAGAGTCGGACACGACTGAAACGATTTAGCAGCAGCATAGACAAGCAGGGGGGCCCGGAGACCTCACGGGGATTTCCACTATGGAAGAGAAAGAACATTCTTGNGACAAGCAGAAATGGCAACCCACTCCAGTGTTCCTGCCTGGAGAATCCCAGGGACGGTAAAGCCTAGTGGGCTGCCGTCTATGGAGTCGCACAGAGTCGGACACGACTGAAACGATTTAGCAGCAGCATAGACAAGCAGGGGGGCCCGGAGACCTCACGGGGATTTCCACTATGGAAGAGAAAGAACATTCTTGGCTGGATCCTCCAAATGGAGAATCTACCCAGGAAAAGGGCAGTGGGCAGCGAAGAAGTCTTTACTGAGGTTAACAAACTGGACTGTGAGGCAGCAAAGAATCAGTGGAGGTCCCTAAAGGAGGAGGGCATTGAATGGGAGGCAGGGACCACGTCTTTAACCCCTTGAGGGTCTGCTTCCTCCGAGCCGAGTCTTTGAGCTTACAGGAGAAGGCAGTGTTCTCCAATAGGCAAAACTAACTCCGGACCCCTGGACAGTTCCATGGNGAGGTCCCTAAAGGAGGAGGGCATTGAATGGGAGGCAGGGACCACGTCTTTAACCCCTTGAGGGTCTGCTTCCTCCGAGCCGAGTCTTTGAGCTTACAGGAGAAGGCAGTGTTCTCCAATAGGCAAAACTAACTCCGGACCCCTGGACAGTTCCATGGGGATCCTTGGAGACAAGATAGAATCTGAACTAGCAGAGCTTGTTCCTGAGATGGAGCAGAAAGAAAGGCCCCAGGCAGTGACCTCGGCTGGAGTAGCTGGTTACTATTAGTGGCTTCTGCTGCTTGGCTTGCTGCCAAGAGATAAGAGAAGGCAAAGAAAGAAACATGTCCAGTCCTGTAAGAGCAGCTGGGTGAGCACAGACAGCAGCTGCACAGGCTGGAAAAACAGCTGGACAGCCTGCAAAAAACAGGAGCCTTGGCAGAAGGGCAAGGAACCCCCTGCTCCTAAGATGAGACTGAGGATAAAAAGATCTTCAACTTGGGAAGAGAAATCAACCAAGTGGGATGTTTTGGCCTCTTTTTCCAAGATTCCGCAGCAGGGACCTTTGAATTGGCCACACATCCCCCCTCCCACTCTGGGTGGCCCAGCAGGACTGGGCCCAGCAGGACTGGCCCCGGGAGCAGGTGTTCTGGGAAGAGTCTCAGAATAGCTGACCTTAGAGAGACACCCAAGCCCGAGAGAAGAGTGGAAGCAGGCTCTAATCAGGAAAGGGGAGTTCAGCACCCTAGCAGGAGCCTCACTACTAACGTGAGAGAAATTTCTGTGGGTAATGGGTGGATGGAAGAGGTTCTAGGAATGTCAGCTGTTGAGTGTAGGGGCTGACCTTTGACCCAGGGAAACAGTTCTTTGAAATGTGAAGAAACCAGAGCAGCTGCCAGGCTGTGAGGAAATCTCATGGGCAGAAGATATGAGTTTACTTCTCTTCTTCTAATGAACACCATCATCCCCTTTCTCCCTATCATCCCCCACCAGAGCAGAGAAAACGTGTATCCCGAGATCCTCGCAAAGAACTGAGGATAGCATCATTCAGGAAGACATGCATATTCAGAATCCAAGGCTATTTGGCCTGAAGGGGACTGTTTTTTTTTTTTTTTTAAATTAAAATCCCTCACCCATACCTCCAGGGAGGGAAAATCCATTACCAATCTAATCTCTGACTGTTGCCCAACGTGCTGAGAAAGGGCCCCCTCCCTGACGTTTTCGCAAGGTATTGTGCTGGAAGGGACCAAGACGCTCCTGGGAGGAAAATCCCCCAGGATGAAGTCTGGGCAGAGAGGCTGTGTGAGTCATCATGTCCTCACGGTCCAGCAGCAGGCCTGGCAGAGAGAAGGCATCAGCATATGTCTGTAGATTGATCAGATGAATTAGATAATGAATGGGAGGAGGTGAACGCCTCTTCCTGGGCTGCGTCCATGTACTCTCTGCTGGCCTCCGGCGGCTGTGGGCTCCTCTTTCACAGGGAAATCAGAGGCCAGAGGGAGGCTGACTGCCATGGCGCTTCGCTACTAGCTCCAATTCTGATCCTTTTCTGGACACTGAGGCAGAGAGAGACCCAGGGTGTGCTGTGTGCTTAGTCGCTCAGTTGTGTCCGACTCTGGGGAGGAGCATAAAGAGGAATGCCAGGACCAGAGGCGTGTGGGTGTTGGGCTCAGTCTGTCTTTGAAAAAGTCAGGGGAAAGGGTGCTGAGCAGGAGCAAAGCAGGAGTCTCTTCACATGGACATTGGCTATATGACATCACCCCTTCTGGGTTCTGCTCTCAGGGGTCTTCCCCGGATTGCCCCACTGGAACGCCCCAGGAGCTCTATGGACTAGGAGCACTTTGGGCCTTTGAATCGGTCATATTCAGGCTTCTATTTTCATTTGGGATGGCTTGATCAGTTTTGAGTTGTGATGTCTAGAACAAAACAGACTTGTTTCCAAGGTGGGGGGAAAGTCACTCAGTTGAGTCCTGCTCTTAGTGACCAGCACAGATTATAGCCCACCAGGCTCCTCTTTTCATGGAATTCTCCAGGCAAGACTACTGCAGTGGGTTGCCAGTCCCTTCTCTAGCAGACCTTCCCAGAGATCAAACCTGGGTCTTCTGCATTGCAGGCAGATTCTTTACCATCTGAGCCACCAGGAAAGCCCAGGGTGGGGGTGGGGGAGGAGCATAGATTAGGAATTTGGTAGTAACTATATGTAAAGTAGATAAACAAGGACTTGCTGTATCGTACAGGGAACAATACTCAATATTTTAGAATAACCTATAGGGGAAAAGAAACTGAAAAAGAATATAAATATATATGAAATGTGTGCTAAGTCACTTCAGTTGTGTCTGGCTCTTTGCAACCCTATGGACTGTAGCCCATCCAGGCTCCTCTGTCCAAATGTATGTAACTGATCAGTTATACTTTTCTGTATACCTGAAACTAACACACACTGTAAATAAACTATACTTCAGTTTAAAAATATTTTTAAAAAGAGAGACTATGTGTTTGCAAAAAAAAAACACACACACAAAACCCCTACCTCTCCCCTCACATACACCCCTCAAACAAGGACCAGGGGAGAGGGGAGGACCACGGGAAAGGGGAGGTTGTGAAGGACCAGGGGAGAGGGGAGGTTGGTGGGTCCTGGGGCAAGGGGACCTTCAGAGAACTTAGAGGAAGGAAGAAGGACATGTGTCCCTTTCAGGAAGCTCCAGCCTAGGGGCGTGGGCAAAGGATGCCCAGGTTAGAGTTGGCAGATGTACTAGGATGCTCTGGAGCTTGCAGTATTCATTGTCCGTGACACAGGCCTGGGGAACTGAATCTGTAGAGGCTCGGGAAAACCATCTTGGATGATACAGGGTTTCTAATGAGGTTGGAAGGGGTGGGAGGAGGGAAATTGGAGTCCAGTCATCTGCCTGCAACCGAATCTGAACTTGTCATGACAGTGCTGCTTGTGTGAGAGAAGAGAGCCAGGAGACGCCTGGGTATCACAGAGGATCAGGCAGGAGCATCCTGACACCCAGAAGTACAGGGAGGGTCCCTGGTGTTTCTAGGATGGGCAGAGGTTGGAAACTAGAACCCTCTGGTGAGCATTTAGCCAGAGCATCATTTTCTCCCAGTGAAAACTGGCCCCCATCAAAACGATTGCCTCCGTCTTCCCTCCTGATAAAAGGCCTAGGACATAGCACGTGTTTCTTTCCTTCTTTTGGAAAGAAGATGGTTAGCAAATTATACAATGGATATTATAGAGAAGCTTCCACTGACATCCGTGGTTCCAAGTAGCTTTCATATCCTGTCTGGTACACTCATTTCCATACAGTATGAGAAATGCTGGACTGGAAGAAACACAAGCTGGAATCAAGATTGCTGGGAGAAATATCAATAACCTAAGATATGCAGATGACACCACCTTTATGGCAGAAAGTGAAGAGGAACTAAAGAGCCTCTTGATGAAAGTGAAAGAGGAGAGTGAAAAAGTTGGCTTAAGGCTCAATATTCGGAAAACGAAGATCATGGCATCCAGTCCCATCACTTCATGCGAAATAGACAGGGAAACAGTGGAAACAGTGTCAGACTTTATTTTTCTGGGCTCCAAAATCAATGCAGATGGTGACTGCAGCCATGAAATCAAAAGACGCTTACTCCTTGGAAGAAAAGTTATGACCAACCTAGACAGCATATTCAAAAGCAGAGATATTACTTTGCCGACTAAGGTCCCTCTAGTCAAGGCTATGGTTTTTCCAGTGGTCATGTATGGATGCGAGAGTTGGATTGTGAAGAAGGCTGAGCGCAGAAGAACTGATGCTTTTGAACTGTGGTGTTGGAGAAGACTCTTGAGAGTCCCTTGGACTGCAAGGAGATCCAACCAGTCCATTCTGAAGGAGATCAGCCCTGGGATTTCTTCGGAAGGAATGATGCTAAAGCTGAAGCTCCANTGATGCTTTTGAACTGTGGTGTTGGAGAAGACTCTTGAGAGTCCCTTGGACTGCAAGGAGATCCAACCAGTCCATTCTGAAGGAGATCAGCCCTGGGATTTCTTCGGAAGGAATGATGCTAAAGCTGAAGCTCCAGTACTTTGGCCACCTTATGCGAAGAGTTGACTCATTGGAAAAGACTCTGATTCTGGGAGGGATTGGGGGCAGGAGGAGAAAGGGACGACCGAGGATGAGATGGCTTGATGGCATCACTGACTTGATGGGCATAAGTCTGAGTGAACTCCAGGAGTTGGTGATGGATAGGGAGGCCTGGCGTGCTGTGATTCATGGGGTCACAAAGAGTCGGACACGACTGAGTGACTGAACTGAACTGAACTGAACTGATACGCTCAGTGTATATTTGAGGCAAAAGTACTTTAAACAGTGCATCATTATTTTGGCTCTTTCTATATCTGGAATCCAGAAGAGAATGCTAAATTAAAATTTGGGAACTGGGTGTATGTGGCAGGGGTAGCTGATAACCATATATTAATAAATTTTCTCTTCTTTCTGAGAATACAGTTAGATTACAATTCCCAGCCTCCTTTGCAATGAATGTGGTCATGTGTTTGAGTTCTAACCAATGAAATGTGAGCTCAGGAGACTTGCCCAATACTCAGGCCTCCCACACATTTTTCTTGACCTTCTGCATCAATCTTGGAGATGGTAGCTGTTGATACAAGATGGAAGGATTCTGGGTTCCTGAATTTTCACTGAGAGAGAAGAGCTTGGTAATCAGAAATGCCTATTTTGGATTAATATGATTCAGAAATAAGCTAATATTCTCTTATGCCCTGAGATTTTGTGGTTTATCTGCTGTGTTGCAGCTGGGTGACTTATTTAGTTCAGAAATTGGTACCCAGCATCTTGGAGTGAGGTGATGCGGTAACAAAAACCTACAATATATGTCCTTGGTTTACTTTTTTTGGTAAAATATTTATTTCTTTAATTGGGTTGCAAAGAGTCGGACACGACTGAGCGACTGAGCTGAACTGAACTGAATAGTTGCTTTACACTGCACTGTTAGTTTCTGCTCCACAGCAAACTGAATCAGTTACACATATATCCCATCTTTTTTGGATGTCCTTCCCATTTAGGTCACCACAGAGCACTGAATAGAATTCCCTGTGCTATACAGTAGGTTCTCATTCGTTATGTTTTTTACACATAGTATCATATCAATAGTGTGTATATGTCAATCCTAGTCCCCCAATTCATCCCACCCCTTCTTTCCCCCTTGGTGTTCCTATGTTTGTTCTCAATGCCTGTGTCTCTGTTTCTGCTTTGCAAATAAGATCATCTATATCACTTTTCTTAGGTCTTAATCACATAGCAGGAAAATGGCTATCAAATGATGGAAAGACAGAGGCCCACACGAGGCAGTGACAAACATTCAGTGAAGCTGTTAACACTGTTAATTTTTGTGTGATTTATTTTATTTCTTTTAATTAAAAAATTTTATTTATTTATAGTTTTGGCTACACATGTGGAATCTTAGTTTCTCCACCAGGGATCAAACCTGTGCCCCTTGCACTGGAAGCTCAGACACGCAACCTCTGGACCACCAGGGAAGTTCCACCACTGATAATTTTAAAAACAAGGTCTCTGTCTGATGAAACTGTGGCTTTAGGGACAATGTGTTTCTCTGACTATTTGCTTTGAAAGCACGTTAGGTCTTCTTGTTCAGGATAAGGATTTTTTAAACACACACAAACATCACTCAAGGTCCAACCATGAGGAGAATTATTTAACTCCCTTCAGACTAATTTCCCCTACCCATAACAGGAGGATAAACACTCTATCACAGTCTACTTATGAGGATTAAATGAACTAACAATATGCAGTGTGCCCTGGTGGAGGGCAAGACCCATAATAACAGCTGCTCAATAAATACTAGTTTCAGAATCATCTGTCCTAGATAAGACATGCATGGTGCTTGCTACATGGATGAAAACGAATATAACACAATCCCATCAAGAACACTCTGGAACCGGAAATAGAAAGTTGAGAGTTCATTTCACTTCCCCCACACATCCTCTTCCGTCTGTCCCTTTGTTCTGACCCAGGCAAGGAGGGGAACTCCCACTGCAGTGTCCCTTTGGCCAGATCCATTCCCCATACACTTCTCACTCATGTTTTCTACTGCTTTCCCCTCTTGCTCTTATTTTCCTTTCTCTGAGGTGCCACCTCTCCTTTCCCCTACGTGGTTCCCATCCTCTTTTGACACACTGTCACCTTGCATTTGTCCCCTTCTGTGCTTCCCGCCTGTGCTTCCCGGCCACCCTCCCATCTCCCAAGTGCTCTGTACGCTATGTGGACCCCCTGTTGACTTTTGTGACACAGCACTCCTTTGCCTTGATGGAACAAGTCAGTCTGAAACAGGGGCAGCCGACTATGTTTACAGACATGCAGTTTTATTTTTCACACATATATATAAAGTGCTATAAAGCATCGTTGACTCTATGGACTTGAGTTTAAGCAAACTCTGGGAGACAGTGAAAGACAGGGAAGCCTGGCATGCTGTAGGCCATGGGATTTAGCGACTTAACAACAACAATAAAGTGCTGACTGTGTAGCTGATAAAAAAGGAGAAATTGGTTTTGAATGATTAACTCTTCTAAGAGCTTAACAAAAATCTGATTCCCAGCATTTAGTTATCATCAATCCTGCTGTAGAAAGCCACCTTTTACAAAGAGGTCCGTGGTCTTTTAGTTCACCCATAGTGGAGCTTAGAAAAATCTTATAATCATCAATAAAAGTAAAATCTCATTTTGATCATTCTCCAAAGTGACTATTTCTAAATTCTGTGACACATGATAATTAAGATAGCAGCTAGACAATAGTAATAATAGCCAGCATGGACAGAAGAGGAAGGTGAATGACACAGAGTCCTTGTCCTCCACAGCTTAATGGCTCGTTTTATAAATCTGCTTCCAATTAAGTTTAATTAGCAGAGTATCTTAATGTCAGACTTTACAGTCTATATAGATAAAATACTGTTTTATCCTGTTTATTTTGTAATTGGGGGAGGACAAATAATAAGTAAAGTAGGCCATTCTCAGTTCCTTATTCTGCTTTTAAGTAGCCATTAGCTTCCAATCTTCTTTCTCTCTTTCATCTCTCAGCTCATTCCAATTCTGGGTAAAATGGTAGCTTCATCATGTATGTATCTTAATCTTGTCATTCAGTGGCTCAATCACGTCTGACTCCTTGCGACCCTACTGTCTGCAGCATGCCAGGCTTCCCTGTCCTTCACTATCTCCCAGAGTTTCCTCAGACTCATGTCCATTGAGTTGATGATGCCATTCAACCATCTCATCTGTCGCCCCCTTCTGCTCCTGACCTCAGTCTTTCCCAGCATCAGGGTCTTTTCCAATGACTGGGCTCTTCTCATCAGGTGGCCAGATATTGGCACTTCATCTTCAGCATCAGTCCTTCCAATGAATATTCAGGACTGATTTCCTTTACGATTGACTATCTATATTAATTTATAGTAATGTACTCTCACCTGGAAAATCCCATGGACACAGGAGCCTGGTGGGCTGCAGTCCATGGGGTCCGAAGAGTCCACACGACTGAGCGACTTCACTTTCACTTTTCACTTTCATGCATTGGAGAAGGCAATGGCACCCCACTCCAGTGTCCTTGCCTGGAGAATCCCAGGGACGGGGCAGCCTGGTGGGCTGGCGTCTATGGGGTCGCACAGAGTCGGACATGACTGAAGCAACTTAGCAGCAGCAGCAGCAGCAGCATATATATATATATATATATAAAGTTATTTCATATAGAATTACTTTACATATACTTTATCATGTATGAATAGTATATATATGAAATTACTTTCTCCATTTTGCTCCATGTCCATTCAATTGAAAATCAAAAAAAGATCTTAAACACAGGAAATTCTGTCTCAGAAAAGAGGCCACCGACAGGCAATAGTCTGGAGAAATTTTTACCCAGTCCTGTCAAGAGCGGACCAGAAGGAAGGAAGGAACTAATCTCTCGCCTGTAGCTTCCTTTCCAGAGAAAACACACCCTGGTTTGGAAAATAGAAGGACAGGGCAGAAGGGGAGTTCCACCCCTGGAACCACTTTTCCTGCCGGATTGCCAGTGGTTGAGAGCAGCTGAGTCGTACACGGCTGGACCAATCAGAGTGCGAGCTGACACTGGGGGGTGGAGCCAGAGAAGAACCGCATCACCTCTAAAGACAGGTCCCCGAGTGGAAGTTTACTGTGGACTAGATTGCCAGCTCCTTGAGCGCAGTGCCAGTGTTTCCTTCACCGTGTCCTCTGTGCCTGCTGTTGTCATAAGTGGTTGTTCAGGTGCTCAGTCATGTCCAACTCTTTGGGACCCTATGGTCTGCAGCATGCCAGGCTTCCGTGTCGTTCACCATCTCCCAGAGTTCACTCAAACTCATGTCCATTAAGTCGGTGATGCCATCCAACCATCTCATTCTCTGTCACCTCCTTCTCCTTCTAACCTCAATCTTTTCCAGCATCAGGATCTTTTCCAATGAGTCAGCTCTTTGCATCAGGAGGACAAAATATTTGGGTCAAAAGCCCCTAATTCAGAGAAGAGCGATGCAAAGGAGGAGTCTGTTTAGGTGAGTTCTGTTTGCACTGAATTTGAGGAATCATAGAAAGTGGAGGTGGACATATCTAGTGAGCAGCTGGGTGTATAAATTTGAGCAGAATGTCAGACAGAAAATGCTGATTTAGGAGATATCAGCACACAGATTTTTTTTTTTTTAATCTTGACAACATCCCCAGAAAAATGTAAAATTTGAAGGTCAGTTGGACAAAGAGAGAGCCTAAGAGACACTAATATTAAGGGGTGGTGTATTAGTTTTCTGTGGCTTCTATACATGTCACAAAACTGGCGTAAAACAGCACAACATAAGTACACATACTGCAGAGATTAAAATGTAATAAGATACTATTATGGGCAACTCTGTGTCCCATTTTTGATTGTTTTTTTTTTCCAATTTATTTTTTTATATAAGGATAATTGCTTTACAGAATTTTGTTGTTTTCTGTCAAACCCCAACATGAGTCAGCCATAGATACACATATATCCCCTCCCTTTTGAACCTTCCTCCCATCTCCCACCCTATCCCACCCCTCTAGATTGATACAGAACCCCTGTTTGAGTTTCCTGAGCCGTACAGCAAATTCCTGTCGGCTATCTATTTTACATATGGTAGTGTAAGTTTCCATGTTACTCTTTCCACACATCTCAGCCTCTCCTCCCTTCTCCTCGTGTCCATAAGTCTATTCTCTATGTTTGTTTTTCCATTGCTGCCCTGTAAATAAATTCCTTCAGTACCATTTTTCTAGATTCTGTATATATGCATTAGAATATGATATTTATCTTTCTCTTTCTGACTCACTTCATTCTGTAAAGTAGGTTCTAGGTTCATCCATCTCATCAGACCTGACTAAAATGCATCCCTTTTTATGGGTGAGTAATATTCCATTGTGTATATGTACCACAACTTCTTTATCATTCATCTGTCGATGGACATCTAGGTTGCTTCCATGTTCTAGCTATTGTAAATAGTGCTGCAAAGAACAATGGGATACATGTGTCTTTTTCAACCCTGATTTTCTCAAGGTACTTTTTTTTTTTTTTT
>SJYA01002612.1:322301-340824 GCA_006410615.1 Neotragus moschatus | reverse complement strand
TTTTTTTTTTCCAATTTATTTTTTTATATAAGGATAATTGCTTTACAGAATTTTGTTGTTTTCTGTCAAACCCCAACATGAGTCAGCCATAGATACACATATATCCCCTCCCTTTTGAACCTTCCTCCCATCTCCCACCCTATCCCACCCCTCTAGATTGATACAGAACCCCTGTTTGAGTTTCCTGAGCCGTACAGCAAATTCCTGTCGGCTATCTATTTTACATATGGTAGTGTAAGTTTCCATGTTACTCTTTCCACACATCTCAGCCTCTCCTCCCTTCTCCTCGTGTCCATAAGTCTATTCTCTATGTTTGTTTTTCCATTGCTGCCCTGTAAATAAATTCCTTCAGTACCATTTTTCTAGATTCTGTATATATGCATTAGAATATGATATTTATCTTTCTCTTTCTGACTCACTTCATTCTGTAAAGTAGGTTCTAGGTTCATCCATCTCATCAGACCTGACTAAAATGCATCCCTTTTTATGGGTGAGTAATATTCCATTGTGTATATGTACCACAACTTCTTTATCATTCATCTGTCGATGGACATCTAGGTTGCTTCCATGTTCTAGCTATTGTAAATAGTGCTGCAAAGAACAATGGGATACATGTGTCTTTTTCAACCCTGATTTTCTCAAGGTACTTTTTTTTTTTTTTTTTGAGCTGCATGAGCTGTTTGTATTGTTGTTTTGTATTGCTGTTTGTATTGTATGTCTCTAAGTCATGTCAGACTTTACTGAGACCCTATGGACTGTAACCGTCAGGCTCTTCTGTCCGTGGCATTTTCCAGGCAACAGTACTGGAGTAGGTTGCCATTTCCTTCTTCAGGGTATCTTCCCAACCAAGGGATCAAACCCATGTCTCCTGCATCTTCTACATTGACAGGTGGAGTCTTTACCACTGAACCATCTGGAACTCTGAGATGTTTGTGTATCTTAGAGCTTAATCCCTTATTGGTGGCTCACTTGCAAATATTTTCCCCCATTCTGAGGGTTGTCTTTTTGTCTTGTTTATGGTTTCC
This sequence comes from Neotragus moschatus, assembly GCA_006410615.1. Lineage (NCBI taxonomy): Eukaryota > Metazoa > Chordata > Mammalia > Artiodactyla > Bovidae > Neotragus > Neotragus moschatus. The sequence continues at coordinate 339,799 of SJYA01002612.1, read as the reverse complement.
TTGGCTATGTAAACACATTTAAGTTTAATTAGGCCCCACTTATTTATTTTTGTTTTTATTTTCATTTCATTGACTCTAGGTGAGTCAAAAAAGGATCTTGCTGTAATTTATGTCAAAGAATGTTCTGCCTATATTTTCTTCTATGAGTTTATAGTGTCTGGTCTTACATTTAGGTCTTTAATCTATTTTCAATTTATTTTTATGTATGGTGTGAGGAAGTATTCTAATTTCATTCTGTGCCCCACTTTAAAACATGGAGAAAATGCACAATTTTCTAGAAAAATATAACTTATCAAATTGACCCAAGAAATATGCAAAATGTAAATTGTCCTATAAACCATTAAAGAAAGAAATCAATAGTTAAAAACTTTTCCCAAACTGAGTACTTAAGGTCTAAAGACTTTAAAGTTGGGATCTAACAAACAGTTAAGTGTAAGTTAAAGAACATACCTTTCTAATCTCACATAAATATTTCATAAAATAGGAGAAAAGGGGAATTTTCTGTTACTTGCTTAATAAAGCAAGCATAACATTGATATCAAAGTCAGACAAAGACAGTAAGAAGAAGGGAAACTTCCAGCCAGTTTCAAACATGGACTTCTGAACAAAAAGTTAGCAAGTTGAATCCAGCCATGTGTAGAGGTAACAGTACATCATAGCCAAACTGGATTTGTCCCAGGAATGTAAGAAGAGTTTAATTTAGAAAATCTATTCATGCATTCTTTTATATTCATTGATTAAAGCAGAAAACCATATGATCATTACAATAGATGCAGGGCAAACATATTAAAAAAAATTAAGCATTCATTCAGGGTAAAATTTTTTTTAAGCTTTAAAAAAAGTTTTAAAGTCTTTTATTGAGTTTGTTACAATATTGCTTCTGTTTTATGTTTGTTTGTTTTTTTTTTTTTGGCCCCAAGTCATGTGGGATCTTAGCTCCCAGACCAGGGTTTGAACCCATACCCTCTGCACTGGAAGGAGAGTCTTAACCACTGGACAACCGAGGAAGTTCCATTCATGGTAAATTTGTAATGAACTAGGAATAGAAGGGAACTTTCTTAACCTGTTAAAGTTTACCCACAAAAAAATCTACTGCAAAGATGAATTAGACATAACCTCTGCCCTCAAAGGGTTCAAAATGAGAAGGAGATGAACACAGAAACAGTGTATGAATCACATAATCATCCTTGTAAGTCATCTTAACAGAGAAGAAAATAAGAGTCACATAATTAAATCAGTCATTACATTCTAATTTCTTTTTATATAATAATATTGCTCAAACATTCCCTTTTCTATTACCTAACCATGCAATCTTCCTGTTTCATTGCACCATTTTATCTGTAAATAGATCCTACAAGAGAGTTTTAAATGCTCTGTTAAAAATCAAGCAACAGTGTGAGTAGGTCACTTACCTAGTGTACATGAAATTTGAACTCAGAGTACAAGAAATTCTGGAGACATTTTGATATAATTTTGAAATAATATTTTAATTGGTAATCATTTTATTTTTATTTTTTAGACTTTTAACTTTATAGTGGAGTATAGCTGATTAACAGTGTTATGGTAGTTTTAGGTGGACAGCAAAGGAACTCAGCCATACAGATACAGGTGTCCATTCTCCTCCAAACTCCTCTCCCATCCAGGCTGCCACATAACATTGAGCAGAGTTCCTGTACTGTACAGTAGGTCCTTCTTGGTTATCCTTTTTTAAAAAGTTATTTTTAATTAATTAATTTTATTTTCTGGTTGTACTGGATCTTCGCTGCCACAAGGGCTTTTCTCTAGTTGTGATGAGGAGGGGCTATCTCCGGAGGCAGCGCTCGGGCTTCTTATTGTGGTGGCTTCTCTTGCTGTGGAGCAAGAGCTCTGGGTACACAGGCTTCCATAGTTGCAGTTCCCAGGCTGTAGAGCACAGGCTCCATAGCTGTGGTGCTCAGGCTCTTTTGCTCCAAGGCCTGTGGGATCTTCCTGGACCAGGGATAGAACCTATTTTTTCTGCATTGGCAGGTGGAATCTTTTTACCACTGAGTCTCCAGGGAAGCCCAGTTATCCATTTTGAATACAGCAGTGTCCATCCCAAACTCCCTAACTATCCCATCCCCCTGTTCTTCCCTCCCAGCAGCCATAAGTTTGTTCTCTGTGAGTCTGTTTCAGTTTTGTAAATAAGTTCATTTGTATCATTTCTTTGTAGATTCCGTATATAAGGGATGTCATATGATATTTCTCCTTTTCTGTCTGAATTAACTTCATTCAGTGTGACAATCTCTAGGTCCATCCATGTTGCTGCAAATGGTATTATTCCATTCTTTTTAATGACTGAGTAATATTTGATTATACATAGGTGTGTGTGTGTGTGTGTGTGTGTATGTGTGTGTGTGTGTACACCACAGCTTCTTTATCCATTCCCCTGTGGATGATATTTATATCGCTCCCTTGTCCTGGCTGTTGTAAACAGTGCTGCAAAGTGCTGCAGTGAATACCTGGGTGCACGTATCCTTTCAGACCATGTTTTTCTCCAGGTATATGCCCGGAAATGGGATTGCAGGGTCATGTGGTTTTGTTGCTAAGTATCATGTGTACACATCCATGACTTTAACCATCCCTGTGCTTCAGGGTGATTGGAGGTCATCAGTGGGGAAAGAAATGGAGTGAAATTAAAGAACAAGGTGAAAAGAAACTCAGGGGAATAAGGAAAGAGTATATTTTGTGACATTTATTCAGCAATAAGAAAACTTGACAGTCGAATGTTCTTTTGTTTAAGGGTTAATTGATAAGTATTAAGTTCAAAATTTCCACTCTCTCCTGAATTTGCCTTCATTCTGGGTACAATATTCTCGGAAAATCAGTTGAGACTTAGGGAGAAGGAGAGGGGTCTCCTGAATATGCTGCTTGATAATAAAATGCTTAAAGTTTTCTGAATGCCTTTAAATTTTTTTCATGTTTATATTCAGTCACTTTACTGTAGTGGGTAGCCTTTTCCTTTTCCAGGGGATCTTCCCACAGGGATCAAACCCAGGTCTCCCACATAGCAGGTGGATTCTTTACCAGCTGAGCCACAGAGAAGCCCAAGAATACTGGAATGGGTAGCCTATCCTTTCTCCAGTGGATCTTCCTGATCCAGGAATCAAACTGGGGTCTCCTGCATTGCAGGGGAGTTATTTACCAAGTGAGCTATCAGGAAAGCCCTTTTTAAAATTTCATGTTTATATTCAGTCATTTTACTGTATTTTCAAAAATTTCAGTTCCCATTTGATTTGAGTGGGCAGGGGGGCGGAATAGTACTTCGCCAAGATAGTCTGAGAAACACTGAAATAGACTCCGTGAAAATCAAGAAATGCTATTCACAAGAAGGTCCTGCAAAGATGAAATGACATCCTGCACAATGGAAGAAAATGTTTGCCACACATAGAACTGACAAAGACCTAGTCTCTAAAATGTATAAAGAACTCATTGAGATCAATTAGACAAATGGGCAAAAACTTGAAGAGGCACTTCATATGAAAGGAAATCCTAATGCCCAATAAACATATTAAAAGGCCTCCACCTCATTAGTCATCAGGGAAATGAAAATTAAAACCACAATGAGAAATCACCCATCGTCAACAGATTGGCAGACACTTAAAAGCTCCATAAGCCTAAATGTTGGTGGAGATCCTGTAAGTTACAGGAAGTCTCAAATAGTTTTTGCTCCTGAGGGTATAAGTTAGTTCAACTACTTTGGGAAACTTGTTGGCAGGATCTACTTACTTTGAACATATGTACACTCTATAACCCAATAATTCCCAGGGATCCAACAGAAATGTGATACATATGTGAACAAGTTATGTGTACAAGGAAGTTCACAGAGATATTATTTATAATAGCTCCTAAATGATTACAGACGAGATGTCCATCAACATTAGAAAGTTTAAACACACTGCAGTATCCTCACATAATGGAAAACTCTTCAGTAGTGACTCTCAAGAGCGTGGACCATGGACCAGCTGCTTCAGCATCACCTGGGAATTTGTCAGGGATGCAAATCCTTGGTCCCCTCTTCAGACCTAATGAATTAGAAATTCCGGAGGTGAGGCTCCATGCTGTTTTAATAAGCCCTTCGTATGATTCTGACACGTTGAATTTTGGAAAACACTGCTTGACTGTGTTCAATATGAATAAATTATAGTTTGGGGCAACAACATGAAAGAGCTACACAAAGAGAAGTCAATTTTTCTTAAGTGGAGCCTAGAATGCTTTCTAGGTTGTCTCTGGTGGTTCAGTAAAGAACAGGTGATTTTTTACTGAAGGCAGTAAAGAGGCGGTAAAGGACCCGCCAAAGAACCCGCCTGTCATTTTAGGAGACACATGTTCAGGCCCTGGGTTGGGAAGATCTCCTGGAGAAGGAAATGGCAACCCACTCCAGTATTCTTGCTTGGAAAAGCCCACGAACAGAGGAGCCTAGAGGGCTACAGTCCATGCGGTTGCAAAAAAGTCAGATACAACTTAGTGACCAAACAGCAGCCACAGCAGCAGAATGCTTTTTGGGGCAGAAGAGACACTTATAGTTATTACAAGATCTGGGTTTGAGTTAGTTAAAAGAGTTCAGGCATTATTGCTTTTCTCCATGACTCTGGGGCTTTGAGGTACAGGCCAGGGGTACCAGACAGAGGAGACTGAAGGAAAGCTTTAGATGTGAGTTTCAGAGTTTCAGAGTGGCCAGTCAGAGCTAGGTGGAGAAAAGAGAGCCACAGTTAGAGCCAGAGGGTGGGGAAACAAGTGATCCCCACACACTTCCCTCTCCACCGCACAGCGCATGTGACCCAGCCTCAAAGTTTACCCTTCTTGCTCTTAGTTTTTGATTGCTTGACAGTGAGAAAAGCAGAAAAAGAGAAAGTGAAGACTTCCCTGGTGATCCAGTGGATAAGAATCCACCTGCCAAGGCAGGAGACGCAGGTTCAATCCCTGATCTGGGAATATCCCACATACCTCAGAGCAGCTAAGCCCGTGCTCCTCAACTACCGAGCCCAGACTCCTAGAGCCCATGCTCTGCAGCAAGAGAAGCCACCGCAACGAGAAGCCCACACTTCACAACTAGCAAAAATCCCTCACAGCAAGGGAGACCCAGCACAGCCAAAAATAAATTTAAAAAAAGAGAGCAAATGATGTCATAGGGATTGCTATGTGCAGTTTTATGATTCTTTGTTCTTTCCTACCAAGCGTCCCAAAATTAGAAATGAGAGAGACTGAATTTATACATCAGGTGAGATATTTTTATTAAAATAAAATTACATTTACATTAGCAATACTGCTTCTGAGAATACATTTCAAGGGAACAAACCTATGAAAAAAGTATGCAATGAGATGTTTCTCTATTACAGAAAAATATCAGATATCTACTGTTTCAATGATAGAGAAATAGTTAAATAATCATGGTATACTGACCTGATGGACTGTTACTTATCTGTTAAAATCATTATGAAAATTTTATAACATGAAAATACTCATATTAAGTGACACAAATTTACACATAAAATATAATTTAAACTATATAAAGCAACCAAGAAATCTATATAAAGAAAAAAGATTAAAGATATTAACATGCAGCTGTTATTTGGATGGCAGGCAAAAGATAACTTTTGTCCACTTTTCAAATTCTCTGAAATGAAACTGAATTATATGTTTTTTTGAAGACTTTTAAGCTAGTTAATTAATTAATGACTTTTGCCCGTTCTGGGTCTTTGTTAGTGCGCAGTCTTTGCTCTAGTTGCGGGAAGCGGGGGCTATGCTCTAGTTGCGGTGCTCCGGCTTCTCACTGCCGCGACTCCTACAGTGGCAGAGGACAGGCTCTAGGGCGCTCAGGCTTCTATAGCTGCAGCGCGTGGGCTCAGGAGTTGTGGCTCCTAGGCTCGGGAGCAGAGGCTTCAGGAGTGGTGGCGTACAGGCTTAGTTGCTCTGAGGCATGTGGGATCTTCTTGGACCAGGGATCAAACCTGTGTCTCCTGAGTTGGAGATTCTTTACCACTGACCAGCAAAGCCCTTGAATTCTCTGAAGAAAGATACACACCTAAAAAACTTCAAATTTATATAGTCTAAACGATTACTCAGACAACTTTGGTTTAATCAGGTCTCCCAAATGCAGTTGAATTATTTGATATGATTACTTACATAATACTATACAGTTTCTTTTACTTTGTATTTAGATACAGGTATAATTTTTAGAATGTACATGTATACTTTATAGCAGATTAATATTCTAAGAGCTAATTTTGCAGCTATAGCTAGAATCTGAATTTTGACTAATTTACCTAATTTCTTGAGCCACATGTCATTTTGGTCAGATGAACAAATCCATTTCAACAATGATCATGGATCTCATGGCAATTATTTCCGTTATAATGATTAGAACTGCTTCTAGACATTGCTACCTGGACCTTTACATTTAATATAAAAAATGTTAATAAATTAAATGAAAAATCTCTCCCTTCTTTGCCATTCTCAGGACAATACACAAGCAAACCATGGTTGATGATATATGTCACCCTTTTGAAGCTGTGATCCAAATGCTTCAATTCTGGCATGTGGCCTGCAGATTTAAGCAGGGAAAAATTAGAGAAATTAGGGAAAAATAATTTGAATTGAATTGGATTCTTTGCTCTATTATGCATTACAGGATCAACATTGCACCCCCACTTTTGCATTAACTTTCTGTCCTCAGTTCTCTTGTTACATCCCCTGCTTTCTCTCTCTTCTAGATTTCCTGACAGCTCTTCCCCTAGCCCTGTCAAGTCTATTTCTTCTCTTTCTTTCCTCCCAAGTCTGATCATACAGACATGTGAACACATGTGCAGGGGTGCAAACCCATACACACTCCTCCTTGGAAGGAAGCCAGGGGGTAAAACCTCAATAGACAAAGCCTGAACCTTTTAGCGAGCACAGGGGGTCGGAGTGTTGTTTGTCTTCATGTAATACCTAATACTTTGGCCACCTGATGGGAGGAGCTGATACATTGGAAAAGACCCTGGTGCTGGGAAAGATGAAAGCGGGAGAAGAAGGGGGCAGCATAGGATAAGATGGTTGGACAGCATCACCGCCTCAATGGATGTGAGTTTAAGCAAACTCTGGGAGACACTGAAGGACAGGGAAGCCTGGTGTGCTGCACTCTATGGGGTAGCAAAGAGTTGGACATGATTTACCAACCAAACAACAATAACAAATACCCATCTGTGTTGCTGTGATGTACTTCCTTGCGTCACACTGGTGCAGCCGGATATCCCCCATTCCTCTTCAGGGTATTTGCTTGCTCATCCTCATCCAGTTTGCATCTCCATTGCTTCTCACGGGTGGTTTCCACCAGCTCTAGGTGCAACTCCTACTCCTCCCAGTTAGCCTTTCTACGGTGGACAGTCCCCCAATTAAGCTTTTTTATTATACTTGTTGCTCTTCTGCCCAAAGTTTTCAGTCCTTTCCTTTTATTCTTGGAGTCAAGTCCAAGTGCCTCAGGATGGCATTTGGCATCTTCTGGGACCTGGTTCCAGTCTTTGTGTCACTGAGTCCAAACTCATTCTCCTCGCAGAGCAACAGGCCAAATGAATCAGAGATGAGGTGTTGAGGTAAGGAATACGACTTTATTCAGAGAGCCAGCTGACCATCTTCTCTGGGTCTGGATGCCAGATTCTCTTACAGATCAGAGACTGTGGAGGTGAGGAAACGAAGAAAAAAAGGCCATTAAATCTTGCAAATATCTCCTAAAAGGGCAAGCCTCAGGCAGGGGTGTGTTAATTTCTTCCTTCCTGCCATGTACAGGTGGACAGGGTTCTGAACAAAGGCACTTCAGTTTAACAGTTAGGCGGAGGGGCAGGGCCCTCTGAGGCAGGTCATTATGCGTGATTATAGTAACAAAAGCCAGTCAAAGAAACATGGAGTCAGTAATGACTTCTCCCTGCAATATTTGTGTTACCCTTCCGTTCCCACTGAACAACTTCCTGAGTACATTTTGCCTCTTCGCTTGGCACTCAAGCTCTCCCCTTGGCTCCCTAACCTTGGCTCACACTGTGCCTCCTCCTTGGCATACTCTTCCCCATTCAACTTGTTATAGTCTTTCTCATCCTTCATTTCAGTCCAAAATCTTTTTTTTCCCCCATGAAACCTCATCTGGTCCTTCTAGGTGAGGACCTTTGCTTTTGCTGTGCTCCCATGGCTCTACTGCTTTTAGGGATTTTTGTTTTGTTTTGAAAAAATATTTTAACTATTCACTTATGACACACAGGATCGTCATTGCATCACAAGTTGCAGAGCGGACTTAGTGGCATGTGGGCTTGGTTGCCCCGAGGCACATGGGATCTTAGTTCCCCAACCTAGGATTGAACACATGTTCCCTGCATTGCAAGGTAAACTTAACCTCTGGACCACCAGGCAAGTCCCTGCTCTTAGTTTTAATTATTTTAACCTTTGTTGGGCTATTTGTACATTTATTTTGTCTCCTTGAAGGAAAGGGTGACATCTGGTTCATCTTGGTACCCTCATAGGACCCACTACGTTGTCCTGCACATAGTAGGTGCTTAGCTATTCATCTTTACACAATTAAATGTAAAGAGCTGAGAAGTCTTTCTGTTTTCAAAGAGTGCTTATATGGCGGTTGTTTACCTTCAACAAGAATCTTACTCATTTGTCAGCATAAGCATACATTTCAATGCAAATATTTTAATTTAAAAGTGAGTTTTTGAGAATGAAAAAGAGGAAAGCCAGGGCACCACGATATGATTAAAGTCTTACATTTGCTGTTAGTCTAGTTTTTACTTTTCATTCTAATTTATTTCTCCTCTAAGAGAAGATTAAAAGACACTTACTCCTTTGAAGCAAAGTNCCCTCTGAGGCAGGTCATTATGCGTGATTATAGTAACAAAAGCCAGTCAAAGAAACATGGAGTCAGTAATGACTTCTCCCTGCAATATTTGTGTTACCCTTCCGTTCCCACTGAACAACTTCCTGAGTACATTTTGCCTCTTCGCTTGGCACTCAAGCTCTCCCCTTGGCTCCCTAACCTTGGCTCACACTGTGCCTCCTCCTTGGCATACTCTTCCCCATTCAACTTGTTATAGTCTTTCTCATCCTTCATTTCAGTCCAAAATCTTTTTTTTCCCCCATGAAACCTCATCTGGTCCTTCTAGGTGAGGACCTTTGCTTTTGCTGTGCTCCCATGGCTCTACTGCTTTTAGGGATTTTTGTTTTGTTTTGAAAAAATATTTTAACTATTCACTTATGACACACAGGATCGTCATTGCATCACAAGTTGCAGAGCGGACTTAGTGGCATGTGGGCTTGGTTGCCCCGAGGCACATGGGATCTTAGTTCCCCAACCTAGGATTGAACACATGTTCCCTGCATTGCAAGGTAAACTTAACCTCTGGACCACCAGGCAAGTCCCTGCTCTTAGTTTTAATTATTTTAACCTTTGTTGGGCTATTTGTACATTTATTTTGTCTCCTTGAAGGAAAGGGTGACATCTGGTTCATCTTGGTACCCTCATAGGACCCACTACGTTGTCCTGCACATAGTAGGTGCTTAGCTATTCATCTTTACACAATTAAATGTAAAGAGCTGAGAAGTCTTTCTGTTTTCAAAGAGTGCTTATATGGCGGTTGTTTACCTTCAACAAGAATCTTACTCATTTGTCAGCATAAGCATACATTTCAATGCAAATATTTTAATTTAAAAGTGAGTTTTTGAGAATGAAAAAGAGGAAAGCCAGGGCACCACGATATGATTAAAGTCTTACATTTGCTGTTAGTCTAGTTTTTACTTTTCATTCTAATTTATTTCTCCTCTAAGAGAAGATTAAAAGACACTTACTCCTTTGAAGCAAAGTTATGAGCAACCTAGATAGCATATTCAAAAGCAGAGACATACTTTGCCAACAAAGGTCCATCTAGTCAAGGATATGGTTTTTCCAGTGGTCATGTATGGATGTGAGAGTTGGACTGTGGAGAAAGCTGAGTGCTGAAGAATTGATGCTTTTTAACTGTGGTGTTGGAGAAGACTCTTGAGAGTCCCTTGGACTGCAAGGAGATCCAACCAGTCCATTCTAAAGATCAGTCCTGGGTGTTCTTTGGAAGGACTGATTCTAAAGCTGAAGCTCCAATACTTTGACCACCTCATGTGAGGAGCTGACTCATTGGAAAAGTCTCTGATGCTGGGAGGGATTAGGGGCAGGAGGAGAAGGGGATGACAGAGGATGAGATGGCTGAATGGCATCACTGAATCGATAGATGTGAGTCTGAGTGAACTCCAGGAGTTGGTGAACTGAGTGAACTCAGTGAGGCCTGGTGTGCTGCGATTCATGGGGTCGCAAAGAGTCGGACACGACTGAGCGACTCAAGTAACTGACTGACTGACTGAAGAGAAGGTAACATGAGGTTAAGACCAGTGTCCGAGCTTCTAAATGCCTGGCAAATGATTTAGTCCTCTTCCATGTGTCCATGTGTGCAATTCATTCTCTTTGAGAGGTCCTAAAATTTAGACTTTTACTATAGTCCTTGGACTACAGTTAATTATCATAAAAATGTTGAAACAATGACTATATATGTTCCCCATTACTATATAACTATATATTATAATATAAAAATATAATTCTTTTTTTAACAAAGTATTCATTTATTTTTGGCTGTATCAGGTCTTAGTTGTGGCACGTGGGAACATCGTCACACTGGACCGGCTTCTCTCTAGTCATGGCGCACCGGCTTAGTAGTTGAGGCATTCCAGCTTAGTTGCCCTGCAGCATGTGGGATCCTAGTTCCCTAACCAGGAATCGAACGCTTGTCCCCTGCATTGGAAGGTGGATTCTTAACCACTGGACCACCAGGGAAGTCCATATATCATTCTTTTTTTCTTCATCTCTAATAGATCTTGAACAATTTGAGATATAATTTGAGTTCAATACAAATAAAATTGAATTTTTCAACTCCATTTCACAGAAACTGAAAATTATTTTTATTCATCACGGTGTTGGAAAAACTTTAATTGAAAACAGATTAGCAAGTATGTCCTGCGTGCCCAGCATGTGTTGATCTTGAGTATTTTAGTATGTGATTTGAGGCTGTGGTACCAGACTTTTGAGAGGAATACATAATTCATTACCACCACCATTTTCACAGAACTGTATTAATGAAGCTTTTCTTTGGGCTTGAGGCCGTCTTGGCTGTTTCAGAATTTTGGTGAGCAGATTGAGTGATAATTTTAGGCTTCTAAAATCAGCCTGTGTCCCCTCAGTCACATGATGTCATAAGCAGCTGGTGTTGCCTTGGCAACTTTACAGAATAAAAGTGCTGCTTTTGGTAAAACTTTGGGTCACGTGACCTAGCTCTGTAGCTGGGGAAGACAACACGAAATTATTACTTACTTCTTCACCAAAACAAACCCAGATTTGCATAAGAGAAAAACAAAACCAGAACTCAAAGTCCCAAGTGAATTAATTACCCGCCTTGCCATCATCTGAAAGCCAAGTTTGTTTGACTTTGTAATTTCAACATGCTCCAGTCCCTGTAATAACTCTCAAATTTGTGTGTTGTTTTCCCTCATCCTCCCCATGACCCAGGAGGGTATGTCTGTTTTTAAGGCATTAGCAAGGCCAGGAGAAGAGTGATAAAGCCAATCAACCTGGAGGAGTTTTGATGACCTAACCCTTAGTCCAGGGCTCTTTCTACTGTCTAGTGCTTTGTTGAATTCAATCATTGCCATCAACTTGCCATGTGATTTTGAGATCTATCCCCAAAATCTATCTCCTGGTTAAGGCCTCCCTCCTGTATTGCAGATATGAGCCCTTAGGGTCAAGAAATCATGGTGCTGGGCTTCCCTGGTGGGCTAGTGGTTAAGAATCCACCTGCCATTGCGGGGGACATGGGTTTGATCCCTGGTCCAGGAACATTCACATGCTACAGAGCAACAAAGGCAGTGAATAGCAACTACTAAGCCCATGTGCCCTAGATCCATCCTCTGCAACAAGAGAAACCACTGCAATGAGAAGCCTGCACACCACAACTAGAGAGAAGCCACCACTTGCCGCAACTACAGAAACCCTGAGTACATCAACAAAGATCCACTGCAGCCAATGATAAATAATAGTTAATAACAAAAAAATCATGGTAAATTAGTCATCCATAAAATACAAATAGCCTGATAGTAACTGGGTCGCAAAAGAGCTGGAAACGACTGAGCAATTAAATAACAACAATAAAATTATATAGATGGCCACTTTGTGCCACTTAATGACAAATTCATAAACACAGGACAGTCATGAGTGTATATATCCTTTTGCAGATTTTATTAAAAATTTTATTTTCATTTTTCAGATATCTAAATAAATATATTTTCAGCCTCAGAACTTAATATATCATTTTCAAGCCACTGAATTGTTTTTTTGAATCTTGATGATTGATGCATGCTATAAGATTTCCTATCATATCAATTACGTAAGAGCTACATTATATACTATTATTTTTGTTATTGTATAATTTATATCTAAGACAAAATAAACTACATATAAATAAAATTTAAAAATATATTTGTATTTAGTGTTGGATGTTTATTATTTTTGTTATTGTATAATTTGTATTTAAGACAAAATAAACTATATATAAACAAAACTAAAAAATATATTTGTATTTAGTGTTGGATGTTTATAAGTACCAGCCTTTAAAAGAATTTTTGAAAAACAGAAAAAATAGAGTAAAAATTACACAGTTTTCTATATTATATATAATATATATATTATATGTACTAATTTATAATTAATATGAGTAAAATTACACAATATAATTATTAAAATTACATAATTTAGATTTCATCACTATTAATAGTTTAGAAAATTTCTTCCTGTCTTAAAAGATATTTCCCTATAAACAAATTATAGCATATATTTCAGTACAGACACACACAGATACACAGTTATTATGCTTCATCCCATAACAACCATTGCTCTATGGTATCCATAAATTTATGTATCTATATATTTCCCTAGTCATCTTATACAAGAAATAAATTAAGGTGGNCATAATCCAGAGGCCATCACTATTAATAGTTTAGAAAATTTCTTCCTGTCTTAAAAGATATTTCCCTATAAACAAATTATAGCATATATTTCAGTACAGACACACACAGATACACAGTTATTATGCTTCATCCCATAACAACCATTGCTCTATGGTATCCATAAATTTATGTATCTATATATTTCCCTAGTCATCTTATACAAGAAATAAATTAAGGTGGCTTAAACTTTCTTTTTAATGATTCTTACTCTTTTATGTAACCATTTCCATGTTGTTTGACTTTTCTAATATTGTGCTATTGTAAATAATACAGAAAAATGTTTTGCATTTAAGATGTGAAAATACAACATAAAAGTCTGCATAAAAAGTTCTAAGGCTGTATACATATTGAAAATTTATTTTTCCAGAAAAATTTAATTGTATCAGTCACTCCATCCATAATGGATGAAAATGTCAATTTTAATTTATCCTTGACAGCACTGAATCATATGAGATTTGTTTGAAGAGTTTAACACCTAGTACCTAGTTCTTGAGCCTTCCCTGATGGCTCAGAGGTTAAAACATCTGCCTGCAATGTGGGAGACGTGGGTTCGATCCCTGGGTTGGGAAGATCCCCTGGAGAAGGAAATGGCGACCCACTCCAGTATTCTTGCCTGGAAAATCCCATGGACAGAGGAGCCTGGTGGGCTATAGTTCATGGGGTTGCAAAGAGTTGGACACGACTGAGTGACTTCACTTCACTTCTTCACCTAGTTCTTAGGAGAAGGCAATGGCAATGCACTCCAGTACTCTCGCCTGGAAAATCCCATGGGCGGAGGAGCCTGGTGGGCTGCCATCTGTGGGGTCGCACAGAGCTGGACACGACTGAAGTGACTTAGCAGCAGCAGCAGCCAGCAGCACCTAGTTCTTGGTTTCTAATACCATTTTCCAACTAAGGCAACCAGGACATCTTGGAAAAGAAACTGCTTCTAGGTGTGGGGTAGAAAACATACAAAATGAAACTGGAGTGTTCTGTGTTGCGAGAAAAAAAGGAAGTGCTCATAAAAGAAAGTGATGAAGGCTGTACATAAAAATGTCGGAACTTCCTTGGTGATGCAGTGGTTAAGACTTTGCCTTCCAATGCAGGGGGTGTGGGTTCAATCCCTGGTTGGGGAGACAAGATTCCACAGGCCTCATGGCCGAAAAAACCAAGGCATAAAACGGAAGCAATATTCTAATAAATTCAATGAAGACCTAAAAAACAACAAAATTGCACAGGAACCAACTAAAGAGCTCCCAATGGCTGAAGCTAGGACAGTTTGAACAATGAAATAAAGTAGTATTTAGATTAAAAGCCAAGCATAAAATAAATATCCATGACTCCAAACTGATACAATGATTGAAGGATGAGATGGTTGGATGGCATCACTGACTAAATGGACATGAGTTTGAGCAAACTCTGGGGGATAGTGAAGGACAGGGAAGCCTGGCGTGCTGTAGTTCATGGAGATGCAAAGAGCTGAACATGACTAAGAGACTGAACAACAAATAAATAAAGGGAGGAAAGTGGACAAAGCTCTCAAGGAGAAGAATTTCAAATGAGTGGTATGGTAACTCTGTCCTCAAGTAGGTGGAGCAGAACTCTCTCTTCTTAACCATGGTTGCACAGAGGCATCCTTCTGAAGGGTGCAGTATGGAAGCAGGAAAGAGAGGTACTCAGAGGCATCATGGTAGGTCGTGTGAATGGCATGCCATCACTCAATAGGATATAATGCCATGGCTCTTTACTTCTATGGTCCTCTACCAAGGAAGTTATCCCAGTCTGTTCCTGAGAGGGGCATTCTGCTGCTGCTGCTGCTGCTAAGTCACCTCAGTCATGTCCGACTCTGTGCCCACCAGGCTCTCCCGTTCCTGGGATTCTCCAGGCAAGAACACTGGAGCGGGTTGCCATTTCCTTCTCCAATGCATGAAAGTGAAAACTGAAAGTGAAGTTGCTTAGTCGTGTCCGACTCTTCGTGATCCCATGGACTGCAGCCTACCAGACTCCTCCGTCCATGGGATTTTCCAGGCAAGAGTACTGGAGTGGGGTGCCATTGTCTGAATTGAAGGGTGTTCTCCTAAACACTTAACCAGCATCCCTTAAAACTATCTTTGTTATTGTTCAGTTGCTAAGTTGTGACTGGCCTTCTTTGCGACCCTATGGACTGTAGTTCACCAGAGTCCTCTGTCCATGAGGTTCTCCAGGCAAGAATTCTGGAGTGGGTTGTCATGCCCACCTCCAGGGGATCTTCCTGACCCAAGGGATTGAACCTGAATGTCATATCTTCTGCACTGGCAGATGGGTTCTTTACCACTAGCACCACCTGGGGAGACACATCCTTGTCTTACATTACTTCAAAACCCTAACTATTCTGTGCTTCATCTATGTTCTCCCTACAATCCATTCTTCACACAATAATTAGCCTAATATTTTAAAAGTATAAATTTGATCATGGAGTCTCAAGGATAACATTTATCATCATCATCAAAATAAAATATAATTCTTACCAAGATAAAGTATACTTTTCTTACCAAAATAAAATCCAGAGTCTTTACTGTGGCCTACGGTTTCTTCATGATCTAACTCCTGTGCCCAGCTCTCCCATCCCCACCTCTCTGGCCCGCTTGTGCTACTCCTGTGACACAACCTCCTACTGAATCCTCAAAACCCTTCCCTGTTTTCCCCACAGTTGACTTCTCGCTCTTTAGTTCTTACTTCTTCTCTTGTCTCCCTTCCTGTTCCTTGATCTTATCTTGGTGGGCTCATCCCTCTTCTGTTAGTTGCTCTTATCCTCCATAGGGTTGATTCCAATTCTCTTTCCTTTCTAGGGAACCAAAATCTGCCACCCCAAATATGCTCCAAGCATAAAGGTTATTTTGAGCTGAAGGCAAAAGAGAAGAAACAGACACAAGAAACTGCCCTCTTCTTATACCTCAAAGCAGGACATAGTTTGGTAAGGTGTCTCTTTCCTGTACCCGGAAGGAAAAACTCATCAGGACTCCCGGTACACTTGTCAGCCCAGAGCACAAAAAAGAACACAGAACAATCTTCACTAAAATAGCCCTTATCTTTCATTCCTTTCCCACATGTGTTAAGCTTCTCATGCTCTGCTACCTCAAAAAGCCTAAATCCCTCTTCCTTTGTCTTGTCACTTCTCCACAAACTTATCGTCCTTTGTTAAAATGCTGCATAAAGCCCCGATTCTAACTCTGGCTTTGAGTTATTCATCCCCGAGTTCTCCCACGTGTACACGTGATGCATAGGTTACCTACTGCTGCTTTTCTCCTGTTCATTCATCTTTTAAAAATCTCATCTGCAGAGCTACAACCAAAAAACAAAAACCCCAAGACAAGTAAAGGAGAACAAGTTAAACTCTTCCTTGCCTCTACACTCTCTCTCCTCCTTTTCCTCCAGACTCGCTGAATACCCAGCCTCCCAGTGGTCTGTGAGCGTAGGGACCTTGTTTGTCCATCACTGTATTTTTAGCACATTTCACATAGTATATGCTCAATACTTTTTATCGTATCACTGTTAAATGAATTGAACAATTGGCATATCTTGGTACTGGAACATATTTTATTTATGTTTAAAAAATTTTTTTTCTCTCTTTGCCTGGAACATGTGGCATGTAAGATCTTAGTTCCCTAACCAGGGATAGAACCCAAACCCCTTTCATTGGAAGCTCAGAATCTTAACCACTGAACCACCAGGGAAGTCTCTAGGAGTACATTGTAGATCATTAGAACTAAAACATTAGAGCACATTTTTATTGTCATTTTAATACATGTACTCTTCCAAATGAATTTGTAAATTTGTTTTTTCTAGTTAAGAATATCAAACTGTGATAAGAAATATATTATAGTGGTCTTTCTAGACTACTTTGGGGAAAATTGATATATTTACAATATCAAGCTCTTCCATTCAGGCACATGATATTTTTTTTTCCTTGACTATTTTTGATCCAGGATTGGTTGATTCCATGGACTGGAACCTGTGGATGCAGAAGGCTGACTGTATATGGAATTTTGTTTACCCATTTATCTGTTAATTGCCACTTATTGGCCTTTTTGAAAAATTGACGTACAAGTACCAATTTGACTGCTTCTTTCAATTATTTTGGGTGTGTACCTAGGAGTGTAATTATCTGATCATATAATCATTATATTTACTTTTACATACATTTTTGGCTAGTTGAATTGCAATCCCTTTGTGAAAGAAATGTGTGTACTTCTTTGAGGCCTCACTTTCATAGTGTTTCACCATCAATAGTGATATTTTTTATTGCCTCAAAGTAGGCATTAAAAATGTTAATAAACCTCATTCCTTTTATTAGTTTACTAAGTATATATATATATTTCTTGATATAGAAATGCATTTTTAATTTTATCAAATTCCAGTGAGTATTTTAAAATAAAAGATTAATTTTCTTCATGAACTATTAACATTATAAATTATAA
>SJYA01002612.1:290273-322122 GCA_006410615.1 Neotragus moschatus | reverse complement strand
TAATACTAGATTTTCTAATATATAAGCCATTCTTGACTTTTTATTTTAATGATACCTTGATATTAATTCTTTCTTTATGGCAGTAAATCAAATTTTCCCCTTTTTTTTAAATTAATTTTTAATTTCATGAATGCTTTATATGCAAATCTGGCTAATACAATTTCTGCTATTTGAAATGTATTAAACTTATTTTTCACTTCTAATCTTTTCTACGATCAATTTTGTGTTTCACGAATTTTAGAAAAGATATAGCCTAAATTTCAAATTCTCTTGTTTTTTGTTTTATTTATTCATTTAAAAATTGTATTCCTATTTTTATATCCTTATTAAGCTTTACCTGCCTGATCTATCACACCTTGACACTTGTTGTTCAGTTACATCTATTTGTATTCATTTCTTTTAGTATATCTCTAAAGATAAGTGGATACAAGGTTACTCAACACATAAAGATTCATTATAGTTACTTTTTCATTGTAAATTATATTTATCAGGATAAAATTACCATCTTTGTGCTCTTTACTTTTTTATTTGCTTGAACTTTGTGACAAGTAAATTGATATCTTGGCTTTATTTGCTACTGCTTGATATACTTTGCCTCTTGTTTCACTCTCAATCTTTTCCACCATATTTTAAAAATGCTTTTTATAGACAGCATGTTTAATATTCTAATAGAGAGTCCCTCCTGTTTGAAAAAAGATTTTGATTTAGTTTCAATCATCATCATAATTGATAGTATCTGATCTTCTTTTTTTTTTACTCTCTGTTCTTAAACTTTTCTTTTGTTTCTTTATTAAATAACTTTCTTTTTATCTTTTACATCATTTGAAATATATATATGTATTTATAGATCTATCTATCTAACTATATCTCAACCAATTCTAAATAACAGAGCCCTTCAATCTTTTTCCTCCTATACTGAAATGCCATGCTTGACACAGGGATCAAACCCAAGTCTCTTAAATGTCTTGCATTGAAGGTCAAGTTCTTCACCACTAGCACTACCTGGGAAGCCCTCATATAAAGCAGTTTTTATCAAGCATGTGGTCTTGGGCTCCCCTGATGGCTCAGACTGTAAAGCCAGCATCTCCAGTAATGCAGGAGACAGGGGTTTGATCCCCTGGTTGGGAAGATCCCCTGGAGAAGGAAATGGCAACCCACTCCAGTATTCTTGCATGACTTTCACTATGTGGTCTTGGTTTTACAGATTTTTGAGAACGTTTCCCGAAAACTTGTCTTTGTGTGAGATATATTTATCATTCTTTGCCATGTTAGAAATTAAAAGTGAGAATTTAAAAATATTTATTAACTCATTTAAAATAAAACAATAAACTCATTAAATCTTACAAATAATGTATTTTTATGGAAACTGCCTGTATTTTCTGAAAAATAAAATTCACCGAGGAGAGTTGCATTGCTTTATATTATTACAAATCTCTTTAGTAAATGTTAAATAAAAAGATAGCCAAATTCTCATACCTGATTCTTTTGATTTACTTTGTGGCATTATGTTGTTTAGATTGAAGTGTGAAAAAAAATACAGCAACACAGTTATGTAATTGGAGAGTAAAGGGATATTTTGAAAGTCTTTTTGGATAGTTATGAAAAACTTTCTTTGACATTACACCAAAACTTGGCAAATGTTAGTTTCTTAAAGATGAGTTGCAATGTAAATGCTGAAACCATATCAATGAACTCTTTGTCCTCTGTTACATTAAAATCCCCTGACTTACTTTGGACTTCAAATGGATCTTTTATAGCATCATGCATTGGTGATTTGGGCTTCACAGGTGGCTCAGACTTGAAAGAATCTGCCTGCAATGGGGGAAACTTGGGTTTGATCCCCAAGTTGGGAAGATCTCTCCAAGAAGGGAATGGCAATCCACTCCAATATCCTGCCCTGGAGAATCCCCGTGGACAGAGGAGCCTGGCAGGCCACAGTCCAAAGGGTTGCAAAGAGTTGGACATGACTGAGCCACTTTTACTTTACATTCTTTGGTCATTTGAGAAGATATATTAAGTCTCTGAGTACTAGAGACTTTCCAAATACCCACACATTTCATTAAACCATATTTTAAAAATCACATTAGTTAATATCACCCTGTCTCATCAGAAAAAGACTTTATGTATTAGAAAACTGTAAAGACCCATGTGTGGCAGATACCAATGAAAAAAATCTAATTTCTTTTTGAAAGCCTCAGTTTTGTCATTGGCAACACTTGCTGTCAGTTGTCCTTGAAGTGACAGGTTCACTTTGTTCATTTTTGAGAAAAATCATGTCACGCATCTGCTTCTAAATAACTGTCATTTGCCAGTTGTTCATTCAGTAAAGATGCAATCCCTTAAGAGAAGTGGCAGTTTCTGTTAAAAGCTCACCTGGAGCAACCGCTGGACTCTGCAGGTAGCGTAGGGCTTCATGTCTGTCTCCTGTGCCGTAATGAATTACCCCTAAATTTATCAGCTTAATGCAAAAATAAACATTTATTTTATCTCGCAGAGTTTCTGTGGGGCAGGAATTTGGAATCAGCTTAGCTGGGTGATTCTGGCTCAGGGTTTCTCATGAAATCGTAACCACCATGTTGGCTGTTGGCTGAAGTCTTGATCGGGGCTAAGATCCACTTCCAAGAGGGCTCCTCACCTGCTCAGCACATTCATACTTGTTGACATGACAGTAGACAGACCTCAGTTGCTCTCCGTGGGGCCCTCGCCACTGAGCCACTTGGGAAGATGCAAGATAAGATCCGTTATCGTCTACATATCATTTTATCTTTTATATTTTAGTCTATTCCTCCCATTCTTTTCAGTCTGAGGATGGTTCTCTAGCTTTTTCCCACTTTACTGTCTCCTTCTCCTGCACCATCAATTTTGTCATTTACTCTGTCCAATGAGGATTTTTACCCTTCTTATAGTTGTTGTCGTTGTTTTTCCACTTCAGTTACTCCTTCTCGCTCCTCCTTACTTATCTGTTTTAGCTCTCCTTTGTGGAAACACAGTGATCTCTGTTCTCTGATATGCTGAACTAATAGGGTATGCACAGAACATGACATCCAATCTGTACTCTTGGGCCCTCTGTCTCTCCCCAACAAGCTGTCCTTACAGGAACTCCCCTACACTGGAGCATGTGACAGCTGTGGTCATACTCTAAAGACACTGAGAAAATGTACCTGCAGCCTTGCCCACTTAGGAGTTTGGCAATGACCCATCTCTTTGAATAAGGCAATGGGAGAAGTAAGACATCACATCCCCAAGTGGCTCAGTGGTAAAGAATCAGTCTGCTAATGCAGGAGACACAGACGATGTGATTTCGATCCCTGGGCCAGGAAGATGCCCTGGAGGAGGGCATGGCAACCCACTCCAATATTCTTGCCTGAGAATCCCACGGACAGAGGAGCCTGGCAGGCTGTAATCTGTGGGGTCACGACTGAAGTGACTTGTCACACATGCATAGAGGTGTTGTGAGATTTTACGTTGCTTTATAGAGGTTTCTTGGCATAAGTGTATACCAAGTCACTTCAGTCATGTTCCACTTTGCAACCCCATGGGCTGTAACCTGCCAGGCTCCTCTGTCCATGAGATTTCCCAGGCACAAGTACTGGAATGGGTTGCCATGCTGTCCTCCAGGAAGATTTCTTTATATGTTTCTTTATCAAGAAAACGCTTGCACATGTCATGATAAAAATGTCCTGAGGATACTGGAAGAATGCATTCAAATATTAACTGTAGATATCACTGGGCAGTGAGATTTTAAGTAAATTTAACTCTTTTTTATGTGTTTTTGTATTTTTCACAATTTTCATAAAGTTAGTGGATTAATATTTTTTATTATACAAGTAATACACATGAAAAATGTTGTATGTTTAAAAATGTTTAAAAATCCAAACAATTTAGAAGAAATAGAATCCTTTGTTTTCAACCCCTTCCCTAATACTTTTGCCCTTGGCCACCATTATCCAGTTTGGTGTGAATCTTTTTTGTCCTTTTTCAGTATATTTATATTCTTATATGAATAGATGTGTGTTTGGAATAAACATCTTCTCATATATGTGTTTCTGAAGCTTGATTTTTCTCCCTTTATTGATACGTCTTGGAAAGCTGTCCGTGTGAGTATATGTACATCTCATTCTTTTTGCAAACTATGTTATACATCATAATACAGGTACGTCATAATTTGGTTAACCACTTCCATATTAATGAGTAGTTAGTTTTTTGCTTTATTAACAAGCCAGTGCAATAGACATCTTTGTGTATGAATTATTTTGCCAAGGTACATATATTTTTCTAGATAAATATCTAAAATAGAAATGGTGGATCAAAGAACATTTTATCAGATGCAAATGGTACAGTCTTGAATTTGGGTATGCAATAACAAACCTCTAAGCTCCCATTTCAGTTCTTGGCAGAAAACCTGAATGTTCCTAAGAGTGATAGCACGCACAATGGAAACAAAACCTGGAGGAATGCGCAGCAATTTCTATAATGGTTATGTCGTCTACACCTGCTGAAGGATGGAGGCAGCTGCTATGGATGAATCTGCTGTTTTCTCTCGGCACCTGGTGTCTGCAAAGACCCAGACCAGCACTTACACCCTGATGGAGGGGGTGTGGTGCTGAACTACGGGGTCTTCCCAACCACCGTGGCGTTAGACATTTTGTTATTATTGGGCAATCGCCCCAGGTAGATTAAGAGTGTGGAAGTCAGAAAGATGGAAAAGAAGGAAGGGAGGGATCAGCAGAGAACCATAGGGGCTCATATTTATAGTGTTTTTTCAAAATGGAACATGGGATAGAAAACATCAGACAACAATAACCATTACTTTGGATATTCAGCACAGTAGGCTTATCCATGCTTGGCAAAGAGTTTTGCTTCTTTTCCTTCTTCAAGTGAGTGATAGAACAGGTGATAAAAGTCACTGAATTTTTTAGTAGTGAAGACTGTTGGGCTTAATAATTTGCCTTCTTCACCTATGCTCCAGCCTGACAGAAATACAGCCCAGGGTCTCTTCGCCACTTTGCGCTTTTAGTTCTTTCTGTCTTTTCAGAGTGTCCTTGACTGTATAATCAGATGAGGTCAGCAAATGTTCTAGGCTTACACTGAATTTCCCTGTCACCTTGAATCCACCCACGTTCAACCTTCTGTGGATGGCATTTTGTCTGTCTCTTTCCTACTGTGATTACACTCTTTCTTAAAGTAAGTTATTGAATTCTTATTTTTTTTTAATCTTTATTGGATTTGTTATAATATTACTTCTGTTTTGTGAGACGTGGGATCTCAGTTCCCTGACCAGGAATCCAGCCCACACCCTCTGCATTGGAAGGCGAAGTCTTAACTACTGAACCACCAGGGAAGTCCTTGAATTCTTATTTTTAATAGCTATAATACCCACATGTCGTTCAAAACCCCCAAAGCACAAAAAAGTGTCAAATGAAAAGTTTATTGTCTTCTTACCGCTTATCAAAAGTCCCCCCCCCTCTAGTTTTTACTCACATTGCACTGTGTACACTATTCTTCACTTTAGTTATTTCCTTTATTTTTATGTATTTATTTTATAGTATCCTAGTGTATTGATTTCCTAATGGGCAGATACCAGGACATCCTGTTGAACCTCAAGTTTAGCTGGCTTGAGGGAAGACCACCTCTCTATGAGACATACTTGTAGGCCACTCAAAGTAGATTTTATTTCTTTTAACGTTCTACTTTATATTGGATATAGCTGATTGACAATGTTGTGATAGTTTCAGGTGCACAGCAGAGAAACTCAGTCACACATATACATGGATCCATTCTCCCCCAAACTCCCCTCCCATCCAGGCTGCCACATAACATTGAGCAGAGTCCCGTGTGCTGTACAGTAGGACATTGTTAAATATAGAAGTTAAATTGTTAAATATAGTAGGACACTTTAAATATAGAAGTGTGTTCCTGATCTATCCCAAACTCCCTCACTACGCCATCCTTCCCCCTGGCAACCATAAGTTAATTCTCTGAGTCTGTGAGTCTGTTTCTGTTTTGTAAGTAAGTTAATTTGTATCATTTCTTTTTAGAATCCGCATAGAAGGGATGTCATGCAATTTTAGATGGGCCACGAACTCTATACTGTGCAGTTGTCTGTTCCCAGCATTCTTACTACATTTGTTGAAGTTCTGTTCAGTCTGGTGTTAAAAAGAAGGCATAGACAGATATAAATTTTATTTTAGTTCTATAGATTAAATTAGAAACACCAATAGCATTAGAAAACAATGAAATAAAATAGTAGCTGCAGGGAGCATTTGCTACACAGGGAGGGTTTCCCTGGGGACCAATTTCAAGTGAAGGCATTCATTTCAGGGTTTGGTTTTTAGCCAGGTGGCTCCCTGACACTTTCTAAAAACAAGGTACAGGGCATTCAGCAAGTCTGCTGAGTTAATGANCTTCAACACTTTGGCCATCTGTTGTGAAGAACTGACTCCCTGGAAAAGACCCTGATGCTGGGAAAGGTTGAAGGTGGGAGAAGGGGACGACAGAGGATGAGATGGTTGGATGGCATCACTGACTCAATGGACATGAATTTGAGTAAGCTCTGGGAGTTGGTGATGGACAAGGAAGCCTGGTGTGCTGCAGTCCATGGGGTCACAAAGAGTCAAACACGATTGAGCTACTGAACTGAACTGAAGGATTCTGAGCTATGAAGACAGAATTTTTATCTTTATCTTTTTCTTAAAAAATAGCATTGGAGAAACTAAGAAAGCAGGGAAATTTCCCCAGGGTCACGAGTCACATGCCACAAAGCTGTGGCTGGAAGCAGGTTTCTAGACATTGGTTTAGTGCTCTTTACACTGTTGCCTGTGCTGTGATTAGAACACTGTTTTCCTTTCCAGTTTTATTCATTGCTATCATGAGTCTGGCAGCTGGCCTCTTTTTAGGTTTATAGAAATCACTTGACTTCTGGTGTTTAACACCCACGCAGTATACTGAAGACATGGTTAAGTGTGCAAAGGACAAAATATATTATCTTTCAGATAAATGTGGAGGACAAAAACAGGGGCAAGTAAGGTTCGGCTTCTGATTGTCCTTTATTTAATCAGCCACTCATCCATTCATTCATCCATCCCTCTATCATCCATCATCCATCTATCCATCATACATTGGCATCAGTGACATCTTCCTGGCTTCTGGTTTGACAACCATGTAGAAAGTGGAACCGCCATTTATTTATTTAATTTATCTGCTTGTTTTTGATTGCGGTAAATGCCACAGAAGATAACATTTACATAACATAATGGCTTTAAGTGCACAATTCACTAGTGTTGACTATATCTACTAGATCTCTAGAACGTTTTTATCTTGCAAAACCTACACTTTGTCCCCACAAAACAACCACTCCCTTACTTGCCTCTCCCAGCCCCTAGCACCCATAGTCCTACTCTGGGTCTCTATGAATTTGACTGCATTAGATATTAAGTAGAATCATACAATATTTATCTCTTTGTAGTTGTTGTTCAGTTGATCAATCATGTCTAACTCTGCTTCCCCATGGACTGCAGCACACTAGGCTTCCCTGTCCTTCACCATCTCCCNACCGCCATTTATTTATTTAATTTATCTGCTTGTTTTTGATTGCGGTAAATGCCACAGAAGATAACATTTACATAACATAATGGCTTTAAGTGCACAATTCACTAGTGTTGACTATATCTACTAGATCTCTAGAACGTTTTTATCTTGCAAAACCTACACTTTGTCCCCACAAAACAACCACTCCCTTACTTGCCTCTCCCAGCCCCTAGCACCCATAGTCCTACTCTGGGTCTCTATGAATTTGACTGCATTAGATATTAAGTAGAATCATACAATATTTATCTCTTTGTAGTTGTTGTTCAGTTGATCAATCATGTCTAACTCTGCTTCCCCATGGACTGCAGCACACTAGGCTTCCCTGTCCTTCACCATCTCCCGGAGCTTGCTCAGACTCATGTCCATTGAGTCGGTGATGCCATCCAACCATCTCATCCTCTGTCATCCCCTTCTCCTCCTGCCCTCTATCTTTCCCAGCATCAGAGTCTTTTCTAATGAATCGGCTCTTTGTATCAGGTGTCCAAAGTATTGAAGATTCAGCTTCAGCATCAGTCCTTCCAATGAATATTCAGGATTGATTTCCTTTAGGACGTTCTAGTTTGATCTCCTTGCAGTCCAAGGGACTCTCAAGAGTCTTCCCCAGCACCACAGTTCCATAGTATCAATTCTTCAATGCTCAGCCTTCTTTATGGTACAACTTTCACATCTGTGCATGACTACAGAAAAACTATAGCTTTGACTATACGGAACTTTGTTGGCAAAGTGATTTATCTTTTGGACTAGTTTATTTCACTTAGCATGATGTCTTCAAGGTTCATCCATGTAGCGGCCTATGTCAGAATTTCTTTCTTTTTTAAGACTGAATAACGTTTCATTGTGTGTATAGACCACACTTTCTTCTGCCATTCATCCATTAATGAATGTTTGTATTGCTTCCACCTCTTGGAGCCGCTACTTAAAAATTTTTTTTAAATTACTTTATTTATTTAGGATATTCTGGGTCTTTGTTGCTGCCTGGACTTTTCTCTAGTTGCAGGAAGCATGGGCTACTCTCTAGTTGCAGTGTGGGCTTCTCATTGCAGTGGCTTCTCTTGTTGTGAAGCATGTGTTCTAGGGCAGGTGGGCTTTGATAGCTGCAGTGCGTGGGCTTAGAAGTTGCTGTTCTCCAGTTCTAGAGCAGGGGCTCAGTAGTCGTGAGCCACCACTTATTAAAGGAGATAAGTAATCTAACTTCTCTTTTCCTTTGTTTGTTTATTTGTAAAAGAAGTGATAATAAGGAACCACAGTTTAGGATTCTGGTGCAAAGTGAGAGATTTATAGAAGTCACTTTTAATATGTGTAGCATGGTGTTGCAGATCTGGGAAGCAGAGAGTGTCTGTTTGCTCTCACTCTTATTATTTTTGATATTTACCGAGAGGTGGAATCTTGAAAGAGAACCAAGTCCGAAGGGAAGATCACACGTTCCGTTTGGGACACACTGAATAGGAATGATCTTTGAGATATCCAAGTGGAGATGTAAAGTGCACAATCAGACAGGGCTCTTTGGAGCACTGAAGAGCACTCTTACATTCTGGATGGTAGTGAAGCTGTGTGTGTTGATGAGGCTACTCAGGGAAGGGATGCACGGTGATACACCAAGACCCTAGCGTGGAGGCCTTAGGAAAAATAAAGTAGGGTGTAGGGGAATGAAAGTCTGCAGAGAAATAGAGAAGGCACAATCAGAGGATGAGGATGACTATTGAACGCAGTGTGACGTCATGGAAGGGGAAGGGAGGAGGGGCAAAGGTTTCCGCCAGAGAGAGTCCCTGCCAGCACAGAAGCCGGTGTGAAGCCCTGTTAGAAGAGGGCTCAGGAATCACCATGGGGCTTGTTGATATCATTGCTGGGGTGATGGCCTCAATAAGAAATCTAGAGTGTTTGTGTGTGAAGGGGAGAAGAGGAGATGCTACGAAGGGTAGAAGAGAGAACTCACCCAGTCCCTCCCTGCGCCACGGAAGGCTGCATGCTCTGGCTCAGCTCCTCCCACTTATTTATTTTCAAAATTTTTATTTTGTTTTTGGCTGCACTGAGCGATATCTTAGTTCCCTGACCAGGAATTGAACTGTGCCCCCTGCATTGGTAACATGGAGTCTTAAGTACTGGACCACTAGGGAAGTCCCTTTAGCAACATTTCTTAAAATTTTCCTCTTAATGTCTCCTCTGAGTGTCCCCCACATGGACTGCAACTACTCCCATGAAACAATGCTCAGCCCCAGATTCTCTTTGACATCCTATCTATTCTCTTGCTCTCTTCCCTCTGATTCACCTGAACCTGATTATCCTCAACCTGTTCAATGCAGATCCACTTTCTACTCATGACCTCCAGCTGCCATAAGCCCCTCATCTTCCATATGAACAGCTTTTCTCTCCTTGATCCATACTTCTCACTTTACTCCCTGAGTTCTGATGAATGAAAAATTCATTTTTGGTTGCCTCTGAGAAGATACATGAGGTGCGTTCCTGGGTACAAAGAACTTCAACCTATGATCTCAAAGAGGAGAACTCCTATGCTACCTACAGTAGCCTTGGGATATATGTGCAGCAGCCTCTCATTTGTAAGAGAATATTTAGGCTGAAGAAGGAATGAAAGAGCTAATACTCTCTTCCTCCAAGGCTACTGTCCATATGTGTGGGCCAGAGTGGACCAAGAACAAACACTGGATTTAAGCTCTTGGGTTCTGATAGATTATTGGCAAGGCTGCTGTAGGGCTGGCAGAAAAGGAGGAAAGGAGGGTCATAATTGTGCCTGATTGGGACTGGCAGCTTGGAATTCTGCATGCAGTGTGATGACTTCTGCCCCTCACTGAATGTGGCTGTGTGTTTGGTTGAGCCTTGCTACCATTTGTGAAGGTGTCTCCAAATACAGACAGAGACCACAGGGCAGCTCTGCGTCTTCCAACCTGGCTCGTTGGGGCAGCCCTAAGGCTCTTTGCCTCAAGTTGGCAGTTCTAAAGGCCCATCTGGATAGAGGCCATTCACAAAAGCGCTTTTCTCTGCCCTGACTCATCAAGGATCCAGTTCCCTGACCTAATTCTTCTGTCTGGAAGAGACCCAACCCAAGATCATCCAGATTTGTTATTTTTTCACCAAACTTATTATATACCAAACACTGTTCTATATAAACAGTGTAGAACAAACAAGTTCTTTGTTATATACAAACAAATACTTTATGCATATTAACTTATTTAATTCTTATTAACAAGCCTGTAAGGTAGATCCTATTATTACCCACATTTTGCTACAGGGAAAAAAGAAGGCTCAGAGAGGTTAAGTAGTTAGCCTGAGATCACACAGCTGGTAAATGACAGAAACTAGGCACTCTTTGTCTGAGTGTGTGTTGTTTACCATGACCCTCCATCACCAATCAGAGAAAAGCTTTCTTTGCCATCATACAAAGCATAAACAAGCAAAAGGAAGGAGGCTTCTAAAATGAGCATAATAATAGGTCGTGTCTCATTGGAATATAGTTAGGATCAGGTTTCATCATCAACATAAAGCAGTTTGTATATTTCTTGGCATGTTGTTCCTTCTCAATAGCTATTGCTGCTATTATAGATAAAAAAATGAAAACTGTAGGAGTTCACTGATTTGCTCAAGATCACAGAAATAGTTGGCACCCAACTGGGAGATTCCCAGGTGGCCCTAGTGGTAAATAACCTGACTACCAGTGCAGGAGACATAAGAGATCTGGGTTTGATCCCTGGGTCCAGAAGATCTCCTGCAGAAGGGCATGGCACTCCAGTATTCTTGACTGGAGAATCCCATGGACAGAGGAGCCTGGTGGGCTACAGTCCATGGCATCTCAGAGTCAAACACAACCGAAGCGACCTAGCATGCACAGTAGCAAAAAAAGTTCTCTGAGTTGGGGCAGTGGTTCCCAACCTTTTTGTCACTAGGCACCAGTTTCATGGAAGACAGTTTTATCATGGACAAGGGTGTGGTGGGGGAATAATTTGGGGATGATATAAGTACATCACGTTTACTGTGTACTTTTTTTCTATTATTATTACATCAACTCCACCTGAGATCATCAGGCCTCAGACATCCTGGAGGTTGGGGACCTCTGCTCTAATGGACGCTTAGGCTGTTACCTCTCCTCACAGGATGTTTACATACAGTCATTCAGCAATATGCCACAAAATCTCTCAGCTTGTTTCTCAAGTTGTACGAACCAATTGCCACAGGCCTGGCAGTGCTTCTAATCATTGTGGTCACTGGCTTGTAAACATACTGTTTGGTTTTGTTGGTGCAAACAGCCAGCAGTGTGCAAGCACACTTGGATACTTTTTAATATGTAAAGAATTTTCCAGGACCTAATGCTGCCAGAACGTCAGAAGAGTTAATGGCAGATGTGGTTGTGAAAATGTTCTGTATTTTTAGACAACCTTTAATTAAAACACTTTCTATGTCTCGGGGACCAAATCATATGCTGCCACTTGAAGGCTGTCAGAAGGGGAAAAAGTATACAAAGCTTCTAAAAGCAGCTTTGCTTATTTTTATCGGAGATGGAATGAGGGAGCCTTTGCAGGGACAAAGCTCGATCCCTTGCTACAAAATTATATGAATTTAATCTGCAGCACAAATATGCAAAGGGTTCAATGTACTGTGCTGAGTTTGCTACATTTAGGGCAGCCTTGGGGTCAGTCTGGGGGCAGTGAGCTAAGCTCGGGTCCCAGAAGGCCCATGACCTGCAGGACCTTCCTAATAAGTCGATACAATTGCTTATTGGTGTGGAGCACCCAAACAGAAGGGCTGTGCTAATGCAGAATCAGTTTCCTAGAGATATAAGTGATGCTACATTCGTGTCAAGGAGCTGCCATGTTGAAATGGCTGTCTAGAAGCAACTATGTAAGAAAGTAAACTTCTGCCTAAGGACAGCTCTACCTAAAGGGCTGCTTTAACTGATTTAATTTTCCATGTTGAATTTCATTTTCAAACAAGTCCTTAAAGGGCCAGGTAATACAGTGATAAGTCTTAATTCTCTTTGTATATCTGAACATCTGTAACAGGTCCTTGTATCCATTAGGTGGTCAACAAAATAGATGACTGGATCATATAAGTCTGCATTTATTTATATATTTTAAAATATAATTTTATTATTTATGTTTTTGGCCATGCTGTGCAGTATGTAGGATTTTAGGTCCCCAACAAGGTATCAGACCCACACCCCCTGCATTAGAAGCCTGGAATCTTAACCACTGGACCACCAGGGAAGTCCCTGTATTTATTTTTAATATTGACAATAACATGAAAGTCACTCAGTCATGTCTGACTCTTTGTGACCCCATGGACTGTAGCCCACCTGACACCTCTGTCCATGGGATTCTCCAGGCAAGAATCTGGAGTGGGTTGCCATTTCCTACCCCATGGGATTTTCCTGACCCAGAAATTAAACCCAAATCTCCTGTTGCAGGCAGATTCTATACTGTCTGAGTCACAACATATGCAAGCCTATTTACATTCAGACATCTTCTTCAAACATCTTGGTTCTTGCTAATAATGACAATGTCATTCTTATGTTTGGCAGCTCACTACTTTTAGCTGCCATTTACTTTTCACTACATTTTCTTAGGCATTTGCATTCTTAAATTCTTAGGAACATGAGTATTGTATGGTGTCTATTTTGTTCAGAAGTTAAAAATGATAATCCATGAAAGAATTTCCTTCTTCCCTTTAATTCACATTTGAAGCATATCAGAAACTGATACAATATTGAAATACTAACTGGTACTAAGAACACTCTTAATCGCAAGCCACTGTCTATGTATCTCTGTTATTTAGCAGTTAATATAGCAAAACCATAAATAAATTGTGCACACATCAAAAAAAAAGAAAAACAACAATAAAAATAGTGTTTTATTGCCAAGTAATGTGCACAATAGAATTCACTGCCATCACTCCCTTCCTGAATCAGACCACCCAGTCTATGGTGGCTTTAAAATATGAACAAATGCTTTGATACATACTCTTTCCCTCAACAGGTGGGGTCTTATTCCTCTCTTGGCAGTGTGGGCTGGACTCAGTGACTCATTTTTTGTGAAAAGAGTAAAGTGGAAATGATGGTGTCCATTTCCAAGACTCGGTCATGAGAGACTCAAAGGCTTGCTCCTTGCTTTCTCTTTCGGCTCTCTCCTTCTGAGAGCAGTCAGCTACCAGGTCTTAGAGGCACTCCAAGAACCCCATGGAGAGACTAGGGATCAGCTGCTGACAGCACGTGAGTGAGTGTCAGAGCCCAGCAGCTGACCTCTCGGCTGCAGTCTCATCAGAAACCCCAACCCAGACCACCTGGCCACACCGCTTCCGGATCCCTGACCAACAGAACTTGCTAGACAAAACCTGTTAGCTGGTTGAAGTGTCTAAATTTGGGGTGATCTTTTAGGCAGTTGTAGGAAGCCAAATTGCACCCCAGCCCCACCCTCCATTCTCTTTGAATTGCTCTATGCCTTTTGTTGTTGTTCAGTCGCTCAGTCATGTCTGACTTTGTGTGACCCCATGGACTATAGCCCACCAGGTCCCTCTGTCCATGGGATTTCCCAGGTAGGAATACTGGAGTGGGTTGTCAATTCCTTCTCCAAGGGATCTTCCCAACCCAGGGATTGAACCCAAGTCTCCTGCATTGTGGGCAGATCCTTTACCATCTGAGCCACCAGCAGTATCCTTTAGAAGCTGGAAAAGGCACAGAAGCAGATCGTGCCCTGAAGCATCTGGAGGAAACTAACGCTGCTGGCAAATGAATTTGAGCCCAGTGAGACCCATTTCAGACTTCTGTCCTCACAACTGCAAAGTTGTGCTTAAGTGCCACTACATTTGTGGTGATTTGTTGGGCTGCTGTAACGGACGGCACAGATGATGTTGTCCAACCCCTTCATTATATGAAGAACTCTGAAGCCCAGAGAGAAGATGCTTGGGAAGATGCTCAGGAAGAAATAAACCTCACGGGGCAAGGGTGTGCTGGACAGATCTGTCCACTCTGGCGAAGACCTCGTTGTGTCTGCCAGTTGGGTCCAACTGGTCCAGAGAGTGTTCTGACAGTCCCTTACTGCNTCATTGTGGTCACTGGCTTGTAAACATACTGTTTGGTTTTGTTGGTGCAAACAGCCAGCAGTGTGCAAGCACACTTGGATACTTTTTAATATGTAAAGAATTTTCCAGGACCTAATGCTGCCAGAACGTCAGAAGAGTTAATGGCAGATGTGGTTGTGAAAATGTTCTGTATTTTTAGACAACCTTTAATTAAAACACTTTCTATGTCTCGGGGACCAAATCATATGCTGCCACTTGAAGGCTGTCAGAAGGGGAAAAAGTATACAAAGCTTCTAAAAGCAGCTTTGCTTATTTTTATCGGAGATGGAATGAGGGAGCCTTTGCAGGGACAAAGCTCGATCCCTTGCTACAAAATTATATGAATTTAATCTGCAGCACAAATATGCAAAGGGTTCAATGTACTGTGCTGAGTTTGCTACATTTAGGGCAGCCTTGGGGTCAGTATGGGGGCAGTGAGCTAAGCTCGGGTCCCAGAAGGCCCATGACCTGCAAGACCTTCCTAATAAGTCGATACAATTGCTTATTGGTGTGGAGCACCCAAACAGAAGGGCTGTGCTAATGCAGAATCAGTTTCCTAGAGATATAAGTGATGCTACATTCGTGTCAAGGAGCTGCCATGTTGAAATGGCTGTCTAGAAGCAACTATGTAAGAAAGTAAACTTCTGCCTAAGGACAGCTCTACCTAAAGGGCTGCTTTAACTGATTTAATTTTCCATGTTGAATTTCATTTTCAAACAAGTCCTTAAAGGGCCAGGTAATACAGTGATAAGTCTTAATTCTCTTTGTATATCTGAACATCTGTAACAGGTCCTTGTATCCATTAGGTGGTCAACAAAATAGATGACTGGATCATATAAGTCTGCATTTATTTATATATTTTAAAATATAATTTTATTATTTATGTTTTTGGCCATGCTGTGCAGTATGTAGGATTTTAGGTCCCCAACAAGGTATCAGACCCACACCCCCTGCATTAGAAGCCTGGAATCTTAACCACTGGACCACCAGGGAAGTCCCTGTATTTATTTTTAATATTGACAATAACATGAAAGTCACTCAGTCATGTCTGACTCTTTGTGACCCCATGGACTGTAGCCCGCCTGACACCTCTGTCCATGGGATTCTCCAGGCAAGAATCTGGAGTGGGTTGCCATTTCCTACCCCATGGGATTTTCCTGACCCAGAAATTAAACCCAAATCTCCTGTTGCAGGCAGATTCTATACTGTCTGAGTCACAACATATGCAAGCCTATTTACATTCAGACATCTTCTTCAAACATCTTGGTTCTTGCTAATAATGACAATGTCATTCTTATGTTTGGCAGCTCACTACTTTTAGCTGCCATTTACTTTTCACTACGTTTTCTTAGGCATTTGCATTCTTAAATTCTTAGGAACATGAGTATTGTATGGTGTCTATTTTGTTCAGAAGTTAAAAATGATAATCCATGAAAGAATTTCCTTCTTCCCTTTAATTCACATTTGAAGCATATCAGAAACTGATACAATATTGAAATACTAACTGGTACTAAGAACACTCTTAATCGCAAGCCACTGTCTATGTATCTCTGTTATTTAGCAGTTAATATAGCAAAACCATAAATAAATTGTGCACACATCAAAAAAAAAGAAAAACAACAATAAAAATAGTGTTTTATTGCCAAGTAATGTGCACAATAGAATTCACTGCCATCACTCCCTTCCTGAATCAGACCACCCAGTCTATGGTGGCTTTAAAATATGAACAAATGCTTTGATACATACTCTTTCCCTCAACAGGTGGGGTCTTATTCCTCTCTTGGCAGTGTGGGCTGGACTCAGTGACTCATTTTTTGTGAAAAGAGTAAAGTGGAAATGATGGTGTCCATTTCCAAGACTCGGTCATGAAAGACTCAAAGGCTTGCTCCTTGCTTTCTCTTTCGGCTCTCTCCTTCTGAGAGCAGTCAGCTACCAGGTCTTAGAGGCACTCCAAGAACCCCATGGAGAGACTAGGGATCAGCTGCTGACAGCACGTGAGTGAGTGTCAGAGCCCAGCAGCTGACCTCTCGGCTGCAGTCTCATCAGAAACCCCAACCCAGACCACCTGGCCACACCGCTTCCGGATCCCTGACCAACAGAACTTGCTAGACAAAACCTGTTAGCTGGTTGAAGTGTCTAAATTTGGGGTGATCTTTTAGGCAGTTGTAGGAAGCCAAATTGTACCCCAGCCCCACCCTCCATTCTCTTCGAATTGCTCTATGCCTTTTGTTGTTGTTCAGTCGCTCAGTCATGTCTGACTTTGTGTGACCCCATGGACTATAGCCCACCAGGTCCCTCTGTCCATGGGATTTCCCAGGTAGGAATACTGGAGTGGGTTGTCAATTCCTTCTCCAAGGGATCTTCCCAACCCAGGGATTGAACCCAAGTCTCCTGCATTGTGGGCAGATCCTTTACCATCTGAGCCACCAGCAGTATCCTTTAGAAGCTGGAAAAGGCACAGAAGCAGATCGTGCCCTGAAGCATCTGGAGGAAACTAACGCTGCTGGCAAATGAATTTGAGCCCAGTGAGACCCATTTCAGACTTCTGTCCTCACAACTGCAAAGTTGTGCTTAAGTGCCACTACATTTGTGGTGATTTGTTGGGCTGCTGTAACGGACGGCACAGATGATGTTGTCCAACCCCTTCATTATATGAAGAACTCTGAAGCCCAGAGAGAAGATGCTTGGGAAGATGCTCAGGAAGAAATAAACCTCACGGGGCAAGGGTGTGCTGGACAGATCTGTCCACTCTGGCGAAGACCTCGTTGTGTCTGCCAGTTGGGTCCAACTGGTCCAGAGAGTGTTCTGACAGTCCCTTACTGCTGCTGCTAAGTCACTTCAGTCGTGTCCGACTCTGTGCAACCCCGTAGACAGCAGCCCACCAGGCTTCCCCGTCCCTGGGATTCTCCAGGCAAGAATACTGGAGTGGGTTGCCATTTCCTTCTCCACTTAGTGCCTCCTTAAATGACAACTGCCTCCTTAAATGACAAGAGCATGAGTGAATTCATCCTATGGAAAAAGCACAGTTCATTAACAGTATAATTATTTTAGCAGGCTTCCTTTCTTGCACTGGTGGATCTGGTGTTAACGGTTAAGAACTTCATTAGGGGACCTTGGACTGGTTTAGCTAGGCGTGGCCAGAGGAGATGACTCTCTCCCACTTTTGAATCATCGTGGCTTCAGTTCATTCACAGGCTTCCTGTTACATCTCACCCACCCCTCCACGCTGCCATGACCTGTTTCAGAACCTGCACTTGTACCTATGGATAGGACACAGCAATCCTACTCCTGGGTATATAGCCTGAGAAAACCATAATTCAAAAAGACATATGTACCCCAGTGTTCATTACAGTGGTATTTACAATAGCCAGGACATGGAAGCAGCCTAAATGTCCATTGAGAGATGAATGGATATATACACATATATAATGGAATATTACTCAGCCATAAAAAAGGAAATTTGGGGGGGGTCATTTGTAGAGAAGTGGATGAGGCTAGAGTCTGTCATACAGAGTGAAGTAAGTCAGAAAGAGAAAAACAAATATATTAACACATAGATGTGGAATCTAGAAAAATGGCACGAAAAATCCATAAAAATAGGACGAACCTATTTCCTGGGCAGGAACAGAGGCACAGATGTAGAGAACAGACTTATGAACACAGGAAGGGAAAAGGGAGGGTGGAATGAATTGAGAGAGCAGCTTTGACATATATACCCTATCATATATAAAACAGCTAGCTGGTGGCAAGCTGCTGTATGGCACAGGGAGCTCAGTTCAGTGCTCTGTGGTGACCTAGGGGGTGGGATGGGGGTGGGAGGGAGGCTCAAGAGGGAGGGGATATATATATATATGTATAGCTGATTCACTTTATTGTCCATTGGAAGCTGACACGACATTGTAAACCAAGTATACTCCAATAAAAATTCAATTTTCAGTCTTTTTATCTGTGACAACTCAAATTTCATTCCGTTGACAGTCTTTACTAGCTGTATTTTTTATAACCACAGCTATTTAGTTTCTAATATGCTACCTCTAGGTCAGATTAGGTTTGACATTTAGAGGAGGTAGAGATGCCTTTTTTCTCTTTCAGCCAGTTTTCTGCAAAATACGTGCCCCGCCTGTCCTTCCTAGAAGATGTTTACACCCCGGGCCTTTGTACCTCTTGGCTAGAGGTAAAGCCCTCTGTGATCAGGGGACCCTGGAACCTGAGCGCCATCTGAACGCCCGATCAAACAGTGGACTGACATCTTTAGGCAGTGCTACAGATTCCTAAGTTGTCCTCTGTACTGTTCACCCTGATTCCCTTTACCTGGACCTCTTTTGTGTGACAAACAGCTCAGTAGTGACTATGTCCTACAAAAGGATCCACTTAAGCTGTCACACACATTGATTTCTAAGGCTCCTTCAAGTCCTGAAACGCCTCATTTTATTTGACAGCCATCCTGTTATCTCACTTACCACCTGCCTTCTTACAAAGAGGATGACATTTTACTGCAGTGCTGAGGTGAAGAAGAGGGTTTCAAACTTTCAGAGGCCACGGATGCCGCGCCTGACTTCTTGGTGGTAGAACTTCTGACCTGAGAATTGTTTAGACTGTGACATTATGAAAACATTGCTGCTTCTTAATGGTTTCAAAACCCGTGAATTCCAAGCAATGCAATTCTCTCCAACAGATAGCCTCCTGTCCAAAATGCCCAGATAGTTTTTTTAAAACAAAAGACATAAAACCCAAAAGAAGTGAAGAAATTTAATCAGATGTCAGAACAATACAGAATTTTCATTATATATAGTTTCAATAGCAAAAATGATACACTGTTAGACTATATTTTAAAATTTTTAATGTCAAGCCAAAAAATCTAGTTTTTCATTCACTCTCCTTTTTTGTGTTTTAGGAAAAAAAAATAGTGTACTTGTATCAATATTACATGGTTTTGATTTAAATTGTTTTTTGTTCTAAAGATGCTGTATATTTCTTCCACCAGTCATTTCAGTTTTGTCCCTTTGGCCATCTTTTTGGACAAACAGATACTTTGTCATTTTTCAGTAGCTTGATATAAGCAAAAGACAAAGAAAGAGGAATTTAAAGTACATGGTGATGTGAATTTGGGCTATAATTCTGTATAAGGGCTAATGTCGGTTTACCACCTCTCACCCTTTTTTTGTTTATCACCAAAGCATCTCTCCCTGCATTGCTGAGTTGGTGGCAGGGAGTCCAATGTACTTCTGGCTCACTCTTACCCCCAAGGGAGTGGCTTTTCATCATTGTGGCAGAATGTGGGATACGGAAGGGCCATGTCAGACCCGTCACAGCTAAGGGTGACCCTTAGCTTTAACATCTGTGCTTCGATTCTTGGCCTGGAAGGCAATGAAAAGACTAGTTTAGTTCCTCTGAGAGAACAAACGGCAGGGCAGAGTTAGATGACCTTACTGGGTCCTGGTCTTTTGCTTAGTTTTGACCTGTAAATTTCTGGGTGAAGAACTGTCTGAAGTCTAGTGGGGAAGTGCTTATAAGTGGATCTGGAGCATTATTATAAGTAATAACTGAATTGCCTTCCCCCTAAGAGATGTTGAGGGCTTCCCAAGTGGCGCTAGTTGTAAAGAATCCATCTGCCAATGCAGGAAACCCAGGAGATGTGGGTTCGATCCCTGGGTCAGGAAGAACCCCTGGAAGAAGAAAGGGCAACCCACTCCAGTATTCTTTCCTGGAGAATCCCATGGACAGAGGAGCCTGGAAGGCTGCAGTCTATGGAGCTGCAAAGAGTCAGACACGACAGAAGCATCTTAAGCATACTATTCTCAAAACAATGGAAGCATCTTAAGAGTTTAAGTGGGAGGGGTGGTTAATGCGATCACAATTATGTTGTATTTTAGAAAAAAGCACACTTGTAGGAGTTTTGTGGGGATTTTCTCCATTTTATTCATTTTATTAAAATTTTAATTTTATATTAGAGTATAGCAGGTTAACAATGCTATGATAGTTTCAGGTGGACAGCAAAGGGACTCAGACATACATATACATGTCCCCATTCTCCCCTAAACTCCTCTCCCATCCAGGCTGTCACATAACATTGAGCAGAGTTCCCTGTGCTATACAGTAGGTCCTTCTTGGTCATCCATTTTAAATATAGCGGTGTGTACATGTCCCTCCCAGACTCCCTAACTATCCCGTCTCTCCAGACTCCAAGCTCCCAGTCTCCTGGCAACCATAAGTTCCTTCTCTAAGTCTGTGAGTCTGTTCTGTTTTGTAAATAAGTTCATTTGCATTGTATCTTTTTAGATTCTGTAAATATAGGATGTCATATGATGTTTCTGCTTCTCTGTCTGATTTACTTCACTCAGATGGAGTTTTGAGATTGGACTAGGGGAGACTGAGGACAGGTACCACTAGGGAGGCTGTCTTTGCAGTTGTCCAGGTAGGAAATGACAAAGTTATAAACTAAGGCAGTGGCAGTGATTTTGAGGGGAGAAGAATCTAGTCTTGGGATGAACAAGACCTGGGGTTAATTAAACTAGGAACAGAGAATGTTTATCAGATGTCTTGTCCCTGGTGGCTCAGGGGTAGAGAATCCACTTGCCAATGCAGGAAGCTTGGGTTCAATCCCCGGAGAAGGAAATACCAACCCACTCCAGTATTCTTGCCTAGAAATCCCATGGACAGAGGAGCTGTGGGCTACAGTCCGTGGGGTTGCAAAAAGTTGAACACAACTGAGCGTGGATGCACACCTGTAGGATCATGAAATGTCTAGCTTGGGATCCCGAGGGGTGAATGGTGCTGTACAGATAAGAAAGGAAATGACGTCCGTGGAATGGGTGCTGAGTGTAGTTTGGACATGATGAATTCAGGCGCCTTTGGACATTGGGAAGAAGATAGTCAATTATCAGGTAGAAGATTGGAATTCAAGAGAAAGATCTGGATTGGAGACAGAAAGACATCACTTAGGCATGTCAATTAAAGCCCCAAATGTGGATATGTCACATTCAAAGAAAATAAATGGTGTGAAAAGAAAGAGAGAGCTCAGTATGGCACCTTGGGGAATAACACAATTTAAGAGATGGGAGAGAAAGAGGACCCAGTAAAGGACCCCAGGAACGGTCAGCCAGGCGACAGGAAGAGCCCAGGAGAGGACGTGGCAAGAGATGCAGGGTGGAGAGTGAGCCAAAGAAGCAAGTGCAACGGGAGAGCAGTCTAAAAGAAAAGTGGGTGAGGACAGAGACGAGTCCAAGATGGTTTGGGGAGGAAGGGTGAACGGGGAACATGGAGCTGTCTCGGGGCAGCTCCCATTTCATGAAATCCGACCACAAAGGGAAAATAAATCCGATGATAACTGTGGGAAGCACCAGGAGGAAGGCTATGTGTAGGAAGAGAAAAGGAGGTTGGTGACCAGAGAGACGGAGAATCAAGGAGCCTGGAGAGCAGGTACTCGAGCTCCACACTGACCTTCTCAGTTGTTACCATGGAAAAATCCCCTCCCCCACCCTTTCTCATTGCCCTGGTGATGGTGATGCTTAAACGCATTTAGATTTCTGTCACAGAAAGTTTGTTAAAAGGGCAGGTGAGAGGCACTAGGATGAATGAGTTCCCCCTGATTCAGGACCCTCAGAGTTGAACTGAGAGAGTAGCATTGACATATGTGCCCTCTTTGTAGCCCTGTGGACTGTAGCCCACCAGGCTCCACTGTCCATAGAATTTTCCAGGCAAGAATCCTGGAGTGGGCCACCATTTCCTTCTATAGCGGATCTTCCTGACCTAGGGATCAAACCCGAGTATCCTGCATTGCAGCTAGATTCTTTACCGTCTGAGCCACCATGGAAGCTCTATATATACATTATCACATGCAAAATAGGTAACTAGTAAGAACCTGCCGTATAACACAGAGAGCGCAGCTCGGCACTCTGTGATTACTTAGAGGGGTGGGAGGGAGGCCCAAGAAGGAGGGGATATATGTATACATGTAGCTGATTCACTTTGTTGTACGGCAGAAACCAACCCAACCTTGTAAAGCAATTATCCTCCAATTAAAGAAAAAATATTAAAACAGTTTAGTGCATTGTCTTGTCTGACTTCTCTCATCTGCTCAAGCGAAGACCCCAAATGGCAGGGAAAGGCTGCCACTGACATGGGGAAGAAAGAAGGGCCATTATGATCTGCAGGCATTTTATAGATAATTACAGAGCTATAATGTAGCTGTCAAGGATCTCGGGCTTGTAAGAGAATTGCATTGTTTTGATAAAGCTTTGACTCTGTGGGGTTGTGGCACATTTATGTTGCTTGCACAGAACGCCATCCTGTTCTCTCCCCTCTGGATTACAGGGTTTTATAGACTGAGGGCTGACCCTGCAACACAGAGGTTTCAAATTTAAAGCTTGACTTTTTCAAAGTCATCTGCTAACAAATTATTTAAAACCAGACTGTTAGTCTCAGAGTTTGATAGCATTAACCCTTCAATGAGGGAGGGATTTTGCCTCAACCATATCCTCTGCATTTTAGAGTTTCCAATAGAAGAGGGAACCAAGATTTATTGAAGAATTAGAGTTTGCTGTGTGGCCATACTGGGCTCTCCTGGTGGCTCAGTGGTAAAGAATCCGCCTGCCAAAGGAAATGGCAATCCACTTCAGTATTTTTGCCTGGAAAATCCCATGGACAAAAGAGTCTGGCAGGCTGCAATCCATGGGATTGCAAGAGTCAGACATGATTTAGCGACTAAGCCACGGTCTGCACACTGATTAATTCTTGTTTAATGACTGAAAAATGCCAGGAGCACCTCTGAAGAGGTAGAACAGGTGAGGCAGGTCAAAAGAGCATATCTCTGGGGCATCTTTCTCATCGGAACTCCATGTGTCTGTTATTTTATTCATTTAAGATTAGCTATTGAAATAATGGAAAGAACCATACTCCCCAGTCCCTAAAAGCCTGTCACAGATGTAAATTCTGAAATCAACATCACAGGATTGGAATTTGCCAGGATGCATGTGTCAAACATAGGATGGGTATGTGACACCTTAACAACACTTCAAGAAATTATATGACCCAGAATGTTACATGTTGCATTTGCATGTGCCAACATGCTTTTCTTTTGTTTAAATAAGCATGTTGAGCTGGAGGGTGCAAGCTTCCCTGTTTGAACGCCAGATCAGTTTCATGAATTATTCTTAAATGTTGTTAATCCTGTAGATTTCACATCAGCAGATTTACCTAAATGTGATTCTGCTGAATGAATATACTAACTCATGTTATGTTTAAAGCCCCTTTATCTAACTATTGCACCTGTCAAGAAGTGTCCTTAATTTGTTTAATTGAAGATATTTTTCTGAGGTCATTTGTTTTTCTTTCTAGGGTTAAACGTCCTACACAATTTTCCTTTTCTACTCACATCTGCAGAGGTTCTCAGAATGCTTGAAAATGAACACTACATGCTCTGTTTTAAAGTCTTAGGTGATTTCCCCCATGGGGCATATACATTTACTTCTTAAGGTCTTGTAATTCACTTGAAAATGTACATTTACTCACACTAATAAAATTTTCTTCCAGCTATATATTTTCCTGCCTTACATCATCTCATTAAGCACTAGAATCCCTCATGCCTGGATTTCATCCAAAGATTGTGGGAAATCTGTGACTGGCTCCATGAAATGAGCTCTTATTCTGTGATGGTCTAAAAATAGTTGTACCGAAAGGCAAAAACATATTGCAAGTGACTTAGATTAATACCTTTTTTCTCTGTTCAGGAGTTATTAGATAACGGGGTGGAAAGGAGCCTTAGAGATCATCTGAGCTGAGCCTTTTAGTTTACAGATAAGAAAACCGAGTCCCTGAGATGAAAAGTGAGTTGCTCAGGGTCCAGAGTGAGCCCTTGGCATCTCTATCACTAAACTCACATCTCTGGATTCCCTACTGTAAGGAGAAAAGGTTCAAGTTTTATAAGTGCTTGGAAACAGGAGAGCAGGACATCTGTAATACTGTTGACCTAGATTAAAATCTCAACTTGATTGCTTAGTATCCGTGTGAGCCATGGAAATCTCTACATGTCTGTCTTGCTGTTTGGTCACTCAGTTGTGTCTGACTCTTGCAAATCCATGGACTGTAGCCTGCCAGGAAAGTCCATGGGATTTTCCAGGCAAGAATACTAGAGTGGGTAGCAATGCCCTTCTCCAGGGGATCTTCCTGACCCAGGGATCGAACCTGGGTCTCCTGCATTGTATGGGGATTCTTTACTATCTGAGCCACCAGGGAAGCCCCAGTGGGTCACATGCTATGCATAAACTATAGCTAAAGTTATAGATTATTCTTCATATTGTACATATTGACAGTTTTCTGAAATGATTGTATTTTGTTTACACTTCTTTTAGGTGCCTATGAGAGTTCCAACTGTCCTATGTCTTTGCCTATAACTAGCATTATTACAGTGGAGGAGGCAATGGCATCCCACTCCAGTACTCTTGCCTGGAAAATCCCATGGACGGAGGAGCCTGGTAGGCTGCAGTCCATGTGGTCACTAACAGTCGGACACGATTGAGCAACTTCACTTTCACTTTTCACTTTCATGCATTGGAGAAGGAGATGGCAACCAACTCCAGTGTTCTTGCCTGGAGAATCCCAGGGCCGGGGGAGCCTGGTGGGCTGCCATCTATGGGATTGCACAGAGTCGGACACGACTGAAGCGACTTAGCAGCAACAGCAGCAGCATTATTACAGAGAAGGCAATGGCATCCCACTCTAGTACTCTTGCCTGGAAAATCCTATGGACAGAGGAGCATGGTAAGCTACAGTGCATGGGATCTCAAAGAGTCGGACATGACTGGGCAACTTCACTGAACTTTACTGAGCATTATTTCGTCAAAAAAATTTGTCTTAATGTTCTAGCAGGTGCATAATGATGTCTCTTTGCATTTTAATATGTATTCTTTTGGTGACTGATAATGTTGAGAGCATTTTTTTTCATAATTTATTAGCTATTTGGAGATTCTCTTCTGTGAATCTCCTGTTTAAGAGTGTTACCTAGAGTTGAACTGTTAACTCTTAAATTGATACGAGAACGTCCCTAGTGGTCCAGTGGTTAAGCATCTACCTTCCCCAATGCAGGGGAGGCAGGTTCAATTCCTAGTAGGGGAGCTAAAATGCCATACACCCATGGAACAACTAAGCTCGCACATGGCACCTACTGAGCCCCTGAGCTCTAGAGCCCAAGTACCACAACAAGAGAAGCTTGCAAGCCGCTGCTAGAAAAGCCAGCACAACTAGGGAGAAGCCAGTGTGCCATAATGAAGATGGAGTGCACCCAAACTAAAAACTGAGAAAGTTTAAAAAATTGAAAAATCCTTATATAAGGGTCCTTTATCCATGCTAGGTAAACGGTTCTCTTCTCCCACTCACTGGCTTGCCTTTCACGTTTTCAGTCATGTCTTTGAATAAATAGGAATTCTTACCTAGGGTTGAACTGTTTTGGGGGAGAGGGCAGATGTGTCTTTATAAAGAAATATCAGCCTACCCCAAGATCATGA
Organism: Neotragus moschatus; assembly: GCA_006410615.1. NCBI lineage: Eukaryota > Metazoa > Chordata > Mammalia > Artiodactyla > Bovidae > Neotragus > Neotragus moschatus. The sequence goes on along the minus strand of SJYA01002612.1, from coordinate 295,972 downwards.
AGACTTTGTGTTCTCCCATGCTGCTATCTATAAACTTTATTATTCTACCTATTATTTATTTGGATCTGTGACCCATGTGGAATTGATTTTTGTTTATTTTAAGAGTAAGGGATTCAGATATTCTGATTTTTCTGAATAGCGAATTGACTCAGCAACATTTATGAAAAAGATGGTCCTTTCCTCATGTGCTGCAATTTTCTTTATGTGAACATATATATGGATTTCTGGACTCTCAGTTCAGCTCCATTAATTCTTTTGTCTAGTCTTGTGCCAGCACCACCCAGTCTTACTGACTGAAACTTGATAATAAGTTGTTAAATCTGGAAGCATAAATCATTCACATGTGTTCTTTGTCTTGAAGTTTGTTTTCTAATGTAGTTGTCCCTTTTGCATTTCCATATAAATTTTGCCATCAGCTTGTCAATTTCTACAGAAAGGTCTTCTAGAATCTGATGAAGATGACACTGACTATTGATAAATTTGGGTGAACTGACATCCTTACAATATTGAATTTTCAAATCCGTAGTCATGGTGTATTCTTTCAGTAATTTATGTCTTTTAAAAATTCTTCTCAGTAAGTTTTTATCATTTTCTGTATAGATGTCTTTTACTTCTTATCTCTAGATTCTTTGGATGTTACGTCATGTGTGCAGAAGGGTACTTACTTCCAAAACTTTCCCTAACACTTTTTTTCCTTGCTTTATTTTTTTAATTAGCATTTCTGTGCTCAGTTGTGTCTGACTCTTTGTGGCCTCATGGACTGTAGCCCACCAGGCCCCTCTGTCAATGGAATTTTCCAGGCAACAATACTGGAGTGAAGTGCCATTTCCTCCTCCAGGGAATCTTACAGACTCAGAGACTGAAGCTGTCTCTTGGTCTCCTGCACTGGCAAGCAGATTCTTTACCAGTAGCACCAGCTGGGAAGCTTATATAGAAATGGTCATAATGGGATGTGTCTCATTTCCAAACTGAGGTGAATCAGTTTCAGATTTCACCATTAATTAAGTTTGCTGCTGCTGCTGCTAAGTCGCTTCAGTCGTGTTTGACTCTGTGCGACCCCATAGATGGTAGCTCACCAGGCTCCGCCGTCCCTGGGATTCTCCAGGCAAGAACACTGGAGTGGGTTGCCATTTCCTTCTCCAATGCATGAAAGTGAAAAGTGAAAGTGAAGTAACTGAGTCGTGTCCAACTCTCGGCGACCCCATGGACTGCAGCCTACCAAGCTCCTCCGTCCATGGGATTTTCCAGGCAAGAGTGCTGGAGTGGGGTGCCATTGCCTTCTCCACTAATTAAGTTTACTGTATATTTATATTTTGCAGATTTCTCTTGTCAGTTTTTAAAAATTTCCTTTTATGTCCCAATTTGCTAAAATTAAAAAAAAAGTCACGAGTGCGTGGTTAATTTCCCAAATGTGTTTGTTTCTCAGTTATTCGAAAAAAGTCTTCTCCACTTTTATGTTAATTTGGTGATTAAGTTTTAAATGTTAAACCAAGTTGCTTTCTTAGAATAAACCCAACTTTTTGGATCCTTATTCATTTTCTTTTTCTTGTTTCTCACCAGATCATCTGATTTTCTAACATTTGTTTTTGGTTTTTACATCAATGTTCATTGGATTATGCACTCGGATAGGTTTTTTTTTTTTAGGTTTTAAAATCAAAGAAATGCTGGATGAAGAATAAAAGAACTGGAAGGTGTTTCAACTTTTCCCTATTCTCTGGAAAAGTTTGGGTAAGATATGAGTTCTTTTTTAAATATGAAGAATTTACTCTAGAAGCCATTTGAGCTTGGAGCTTTCTTTATGGGAAGGTTTAAAATTAGGCATTCAACTTCTTTCATAGATACAGGAGTGTTTTCATTTTTTATTTCCCTTAGTGTCAGTTTTGACAAGTTGCATTTTTTTTTCGAAGAACCTAAAACTTTTCATTGATATCTATGTTTTCTATACAATATTATCCTTTGTACTATGAAGACCAATTTGGTGATGCTGTAGTTTCAAAAACGTACTTGTTGGCTATTTTCATGAGTTTCTTCCAAGCTGTTATCCCCTCCCCCTACCTTGCCAAAACTGCAAGTTTTTATGTTTGCCACTTCTCTACTTGAGTTAATTCATGACTTAGTGTTTCCTTTAATTGAACCACATGTCACTAAAGCTAAGTAGATTCTATTCAAAGTCTGCAGGAAGTTTCCAGTGCTTAGCACCTTAACTACAGGCCTGCTCGATGTTTTAATTGGTAATGCCAGTCTCTTGATGCTTTGAAAATTTGGCAACTTTTATTTTTTTATTTTCAGTTGTGTTACTTGGCCACATAGTACAAATAATGAACAGACTCAGTGGCAGCTAAGACAAGACAAACAGTGATAACCAGGCTTGGACACATGCAAGGAATGACAGCTACTTCAAAACAACTGTGTGTCTGAATATGATTTAACAATGTCGCCAATCCCACTTTTAGAGCTGCTTGAAAATATAAAGCAGATGAAATATGACAATTCTACAGTGGCACTTCTCAGTCTTTTTTTCTCTTCTGAAATCTTTATTTTCTTTTGACTTTAAGGAAGAAGCTATCCATTATAAGACTGGAAAAATAGGATAAGCAACAAGGTCCTATATACAGCACAATATAGTTGTTGAATATAACTATATTCAATATCCTATAATAAACCATCAGGGAAAAGAATATGAAAAAAATATATGTGTATATATGTGTCTGTGTGTATAACTGAATATAATGTATATGTATATAACTGAATAACTTTGAAGTATCACAGAAATTAACACAACATTGTAAATCAACTATACTTCAATAAAATAAATTAAAAAAACAGTCAAACTAAAAAAATATGACTGGAAAAATAAATGAATAAATTGTCTTCTAGTTGTTTGATTGTAACATACTTAATATAATGAAATTTGTAATTTATTTTGAAAAATCAGTTGTGGTAAGGATCTTATTTTATGTTTTCCCACATAGTTATACTAGAATATATCATGAAACACTGAACTATGGATGTCAATGTTCCATATGTTTAAGATATTCGTCTCTTTTAATATATTTTCCATTTGTTATTTTAATAGGAATCTAGTTGGACAAGGTGAACGGAAATGGAAAGAGCTGTTCATTCATATTTCCAACGTCACAAGGAAGTTTCTGAATGGTCAGTTCTTTGGACTGGAAATGAATTCCCTGTAAACCTTATTCACCTTGCCTGCTCCCAGAACCTAGAATGTGTTCTAATTTGGGTTGCCATTGAAACTTCCTCTTGTATCCACAACCCTATATGGCTTCTTTGAAAATTCCTGTGTAATGGGAGAATGAGATTTGTCACCATCCACAATCACACAGTTTATCAACAGAAAGATATCTGTGGGCCAGGCCTCTTGACCATGTGTTCCCTTCTGTGATCTATCCAGAGGCCATCCTGGTTGCCTCTTCACCTGTATTGGTTACTTCTAACTGGATTGGCTATTTCTTGTTCCTTTGTTTTTACAACATCTCTGCAGTAAATCCTATCATTTGGAGACAATTAGCTTTGATTAGGTAACAGTGCGCATTGTAAGAAGGGATATTTACATCGCTAGAGCAAATTCAGGGAGATAGTGAAGAACGGGGAAGCCTGGTGGGCTACAGTCCATGGGGTCACCAAGAGTCAAACACAACGTAGCAACTGAACAACAACGACATGTCAGAGATCAGGCATCTTCCAGAAGGCTGTGTTTCCTGTGTCATCATTGACAAGACACTTGGGATGCAGTCTGTGAATCAGGCCTTGGGTTTAGCGCTGGGAATATAGAAATGGGTCCCATAGACAGTGATCTGAGTCCAATCGGAGAAAATCTTCATTTACAGAGTCCGTCATCTCCTCTTCTATGAGAGGGCCTGCCAAGAATACCATGGAGGGAAATGTCAAAGATATAGCAAGTACTCTTGCTGTGGGAGGGATTATGGTCTCCACTGAAAATGCTGTGTGTGCTATAAAATAGAAACCAAGGTGACTGAATTGATCAGGAGGCTGTCCTCTGAGCAGGGCAGCGGGCATGGTTCCATCCTGCAGAGATGAACAGTACTCTGGTGCCGACACTGTGGGCTTCTCTGGATCATTGTGCTGTTCCTTCCTTGAAAGTGAACCTTTTGGAAACAGATGGAGTGAAAGAGCTGGTGTCATGCTTAAGGGAAGGGATACATGAGAGGTATAAGGGGTATAAGGGATACATAAGAGGTGAACATGGCCCCTCACCCCTGAGTTAGCTGGGGCTCTCTGTTTGGAGACAAGGGAAAAACAACTCAAGATGGCTTAAACAACAAAAGTCAAGGTCAGTGGTTCATGAAACTGGAAATTCCAAGAGGGAGAGACTTCAGGATGGGGCTGATTTAGTTACATGACAGTCTCTCAAGGACCCAGCCACCTTTCTCATATCTGCTCAACTCTTCGCAGCATCAACTTCAAGGTGACTTTCCTTCATATTTGCAAAACTGTCTTCACTGTTCTAGGTTTCATATAGATATACCATATACCTAAAGAAAAAGCATCTCTTTCAGTATGTTCTCTTTTTTCCTTTCCCAGAATTTCTCAGAAACCCCTCCTGATATCTCATCAGGTTACCTGCTTGCTTATTTATTTGTTTTTGGCTGCACTGAGTCTTCACGGCTGCACCCAGACTTTCTCTAGTTGCGACAAACGGGGGCTACTTTCTAATTAAGGCGTTTGGGCTTCTCATTGAGGTAGCTTCTCTCGTTGCAGAGCAGGGTCGAGGCACATGGGCTTCAGTAGTTGTGACTCTCAGGAGCACAGTCTCGGTAGTTGTGGCACATGGGCTTAGTTGCTCTGAGACATGTGGGATCTTCCCAGACCAGGTGTGGAACCCACGTCCTCTGCATTGACAGGAGGATTCTTAACCACTTGACCATCAGGGAAGTCCTCACCTGCTAATTTTAGATTAGTCCCTAAGGCTGGGGAAAGCTAAACACTGATTGGCTTAGGTGAGTTACCTGAATAAACTCTGTGATAGGAGAGAGGGTCAGACCCCCATTGGATTAGATCCATCAGAATCCACCCAGGGAACTGAGGGTTGGGTCAACTTTCCCCAAACTGTAAGGGAACCGTTAATATAAAGGCATTGAAGAGCTGAAATAAAATTGGGTAGTGTAAGCTATTTCTGCTTTATTGACTATGCCAAAGCCTTTGATTGTGTGGATCACAATAAACTGGAAAATTCTGAAAGAGATGGGAATACCAGACCACCTGACCTGCCTCTTAAGAAACCTGTGTGCAGGTCAGGAAGCAATAGTTAGAACTGGACATGGAACAACAGACTTGTTCCAAATAGGAAAAGGAGTACGTCAAGGCTGTATATTGTCACCCTGCTTATTTAACTTATATGCAGAGTACATCATGAGAAACGCTGGACTGGAAGAAACCCAAGCTGGAATCAAGATTGCCAGGAGAAATATCAATAACCTCAGATATGCAGATGACACCACCCTTATGGCAGAAAGTGAAGAGGAACTAAAAAGCCTCTTGATGAAAGTAAAAGAGGAGAGTGAAAAAGTTGGCTCAAAGCTCAACATTCAGAAAACGAAGATCATGGCAACCAGTCCCATCACTTCATGGCAAATAGATGGGGAAACAGTGTCAGACTTTATTTTGGGGGGCTCCAAAGTCACTGCAGATGGTGATTGCAGCCATGAAATTAAAAGATG